>RJWJ010002381.1:0-102728 GCA_004363605.1 Indri indri
ATGTGCCCATTTAAAGGAGGAGAATACTGAGGCCAAGAATCACACAGAAAGCAAGCGGTGGGTTCTAGCCCAAGTCTCACGGAATCAGACCAGGCTCCTCCCACAAACCCTCTCCACTTCTGTCAAATCTCAGTTCTCCAGACGCTGACCCCACCTCCCTCACCACCACCAGCTCAGGCTTCTCTGAGCTTGTGGTTCCCACCAGTTGGGGCTGGGAGGGGAGAAGCTAAACCCTCCACAAAGCCACACTCAAGAAAGGAGCTGGTTCTTCCTGATCCTGAGGGCCGAGGAGGCTGAAAGGAAAGGTCTTGGCTCACGGGCCTGCTGCTCGCACCCTCCTGTCCCTGTCCCCATGCATCCCCACGAGAGGGCGTCCCATGGGCAGCTCCAGGCAGTGACAGTTCTCCCAATTAGGGCATGGCACATACCCGTCCATCCTAGCGGCACTGCACGGCACTTCTGCCATCCGAAAGCACCAATTAGGCCCTCCAAGCATTCCCGCCTTAAGACGGGGCCTCTTACATCCCCCAGTGAGTGACTCCCCAGCAGGGCCCAGGTGCCACACGCCCGCCGTCTGCCTTCCTCTATCTGCAGAGCATGCACTTTGAGAGAGCTTGTTTGATGTCTGGGCTTTTGTTTGGTTTAATTTTGTTGTTTCCGTTTCTGCTGTCAAAAGGTAAACAGACACACGACTTCATCCTCCTAAGCAGGGCAGATTAATAATGCACTGGCAGCGGCTGGGAGGAGACCGGGCTGGCCCAAGCCCCAGGGCACTGGGTTTTCATCCTGGCTGTGCTGCCCACTAGCTGTATGGTCCAGGCCGAGTTCCCAGACCTCTCTGGGCCGGCCTCCTTTCCTCACCTACACGTGGGGGCTGGAGACCCTGCCCTGCCTGGAGGTTTAAGGTGGCGCTGATGGGGACAGTACTCGGTGGACCCAGAGCAGCTGCATGTGCTGGGAGCCTGACAGAGCGGCCTGCATGGTTTCACTCAATACTCACAACTCGGTGAGGGGGAAATTTTACAGATGAGGAACGGACAGCTCAGACACTATGTAATTTTGTCAAAAGTCACACAAGTAATAACACAGCCGGGACTCAGACCAAACTTGGCTCCTCTCCTGGCAGTGCCCAGATCATACTGCAAGAGAACATTGCTCACTTGCTGCCATCTCTGCTGTCCTCGCTCCTGTGCAGCGGTTTGAAAGCAGGCGACACAGCAGTGACCGCAGCACCCAGCTGTCATCCCGGCTCCTCTGTGTGCTGGGCAGGTTGCCTAACCTCCCTGCCCCTCAGCCATTTCATCTGTACAATGGGCACGCTGCTTCCTGCCCCATCTTCCTCACAGGACGGGTGTGAGGCTCAGCTGAGTCACGTGTGGACACACCTGTCCTCCATCAGCTCCTGCCCAGGTGTGGCAATACACAAAGCAGGGCCCAAGGCCCAGGCCCCTGCCTTCACCTCCCTGCCCTCCTGGGGCCTGCAGGCCTCTGCTCCACTCACAGGCTCAGTGGCAGGAGGGGCTTTGAGGAACAGGCTGGCGCCAGCCAGGCAACACTAGTGCTGCAGGCCAGTGGGGTGGGCAGCAGCAGTGAGATTAACAGCAGCAGTGGTGCTTGCAGAAGCGGGGACAGCGGGGCCTCTTCCAAGTGCCAGCCAGCGGGTGCAGCACAAAGGAGCCAGCCTTGGGCGCCTCATCTGCACAGGCCATTGCTGAGTCCAGGGAAGGCACAGACGAGATCCTGGGCATGAGGCCTTCCTGACACGCTGCACTGAGGGCGCCTTCACCATCCTTGGCCCAGCAGCCATTCGGGGTGGGCCAGGCTGTCGCGGGGCCCTGCGCTGGCCCTCGTGCCTCAGGGCCTCTCTGCTCTGTCAGCACTGACCGCCTTGCAGTGCCTCGGGCAGGACAGGTGACCCACCCCTGAATCTCCATCTCTCCACCTCTAAGTGCCAATAATCCTCCCCTCCTACAGGACTCTCCTGAGGGTCGGCAGGAATGTGCATCCAGGCTTTTGTCAGGGGCATGGCACGTGGCCCATGCCCTGCATGTGGTGGCCGGCACCGCCACCCTCATGAATTCCAGAGACCGTGGGAGGTGGAGCGCTCAGGTCACTCCCACCCAGCCCTCCAGACCCAGGACCAGACTGGGACAGCAGGGCTGAGAGAAGACGCCAAGCCTTTTCCAGAAGACAGAAATCAATTGCATGCAGAGATATTCCTGGCTTTTCATTTAGAGAGCAATAAAACTCTCTGTGCCTCCCTTTCACCTTCCTTCTTGGCAGAAAACGCCAGAGAACCTTGGGCTCTGGCCCTGGGAGCCCAGCCGGGCGGAAGCCTGGCAGTGTGTTAAGCTTCTTAATGAACCCAATCTATATCAGTTTGCAGTAGGCAGGGGGCTCAGCCAGCTGCATTCTGCTGTGTCTTCCAGGCATTGGAGGCTGCAGCTGGCTTCCCAGTGCCCTGTTGGGCCACCATCCTGGCACAGAGGCCCTCCCCTTGCCCAACCTTGCCCTGTTGCCTCCTGCTGCAGCCTGAAGAAGCCATCCAATCCAGCCCAGAGGAAGGCGCTCTGACCACCCAAGCCCGCATGGCCACCCACTCTGGACCCTTCAAGTCCACAAATAGACCAAGACACTTCCTGAGTTTCCAGAAGGTTCTGACCCTTTAAGAACCTCTCTGTGTGCAGCAGGGTGGGTGGGGGCTGCAGGCTGTGCCCTCTTGTTTCCTCTCTGGACGTCCTCCCCTGAGCTGCCCCTCCTCTGGCCCCTCCGCTCCCACAGCCCTTCCAGTAGAACAGGGTCCTTTCCCCACTTTCTGGCATTGAAAGAAGTGCTGAGGGACCCAGGAAAAACATCAGAGGGACCTGGATGCAAACTTGGGCTCTGCCACTTGTCAGCTGCATGATTTGGGGCAGGTCCCAGGCCCACTCGAGTTTCAGTCTCATGTCCACAAAATGGGTATGATATAAGCCACTTCCAAGGGTGGTTGTTGGGACGAGAATGCGATAGGGGTGGGGAGCCCCTGGAGTGGTTACATCCTGCTCTAGCAGCTCTGGGTACTGAAGCTCTTCACCCCACACCCTCCATCGCGCTGCACTGCCCCAGTCCGGGCCCCTCCAGCAGGTCCAGGACACTCGCTCGGAGCCCAGCCCTGTGCTGGCTGCCAGGATGACACAAAGAGACAGATTCATGCCTGCTCTTGAGGAGCTTGAGGCCAGTTCAAGGAAGCAGACCCCTAACGCATCATTTAGTATAGTGAGTAGGAATAGGGGAGCTCTTGCTCTTAGGGACAAAGGCCTCTAGTGGTTGGAGGGTAATGAGACAGGTTGGGACACTGTCCTCACCCCTGGGAGCCTTTGAATAAGATGTAAGTATTGCAAAGACAGAGGTATCTTCCTTTTCTCCATTCTCCTAGTGCTTTGTACAGTGACTAGCATAGAGGACTCTCTACCGTCACCATGTCACCATCACCACCATCACTGCCATCATGATCAC
Organism: Indri indri; assembly: GCA_004363605.1. NCBI lineage: Eukaryota > Metazoa > Chordata > Mammalia > Primates > Indriidae > Indri > Indri indri. The sequence continues at coordinate 3,496 of RJWJ010002381.1, forward strand.
TGTCACTGCCCTCATCACCATCATCACCACCACCATTGCCAACACCAATGATCATCATCACCAACACCACCACCGCCGTCACCACCACCACCACCATCATCATCACCACCACCACCACCATCATCATCACCACCACCACCACCATCACCAACACCATCACCAACACCATCATCATCACTATCACTGCTGTCACCACCATCACCAGCATCACCAACATTACCATCACCACTGTTACCACCATCATCACTGACACCATAACCACCATCTTCACCATCAACAGGTCATCACTATCACGACCACCACAGTCACCACCACCAGCAGAAGTCACTGCTAAGTACTTCACATGCAGCTGTGGGGCATTACTGGCATATTTTGTAGAAGAGAAAAATGAGAGGAAGAGCAACGTGGGCAAACAACTAGTCACTGGGAGAGCTGGGATTAGAACCTGTTTCTGTCTGACTCCAGGGACAGTCCTCATTTTTCAAATGAACAGCAGCAGACACTGCTACTAGGCACAATTTCTGAGGAGGGGACTCTTCCTTGTGGATGGGGCTACCTCTGTGGTCCTAGAGAACACCGTTGCTCTGGGCCACAGGTCCTAGAGGGGAAACAGACTCATTTGCATGCAATTTGCATACCACTGCTGAAAATGAGCCACCATTCCCCACCACTTCAAAACTGCTGTTTCTCCCTTGAAAGGGACCTTCCTATGCACACATACCCATCTTCCAATCACCCTAGACACAGACACCCTGACACAGGGCAGTGTCCTCTCATCACCTCTCTCTTAAGGAGGCAAGTCTCCACTCCTGGCTCAGCCCCCACTGTAGGCGTGCCCTTCGACAGGGACCTCCTCTCTCTGAGTGCAGCCTACCCAACTGGAGTTCCTAGGCCATCCCAGCTGAGCACGCAAAGACAGAGGGGCGGGGTGGGCACGAGGAGGTCCCTGTAGGTCTGATGTGGGGGGCCCCCTCGGATGGGCAGAAGCTCTCAACAAGCCTAAGGCATCCTGGACAGCTGGCTTCGGGGAGCCAGACCACCTGGGCTGGCCCAGATGCCAGCACCTGCTCCTGGAGCTGCCTGGCAGCTGCCCTGCCCAACCTGGGGGCCTCAGGGAGTTTCCTCCCCCCTCTGAGCCACAGTCTTCCTGAAGGAGCCCTCAGCCCCCTGCTTCATCCGCTTTCTCTTTGCACCCTTGCTCGGGAGAACTAGACAGCTCTCTGCTGGTGCAGGGAAGGGTTCAAGCTTCCAGGCCAGCATGGAGCAGTTTGGGAGGGTGCCTGGAGGCTGGCTGGCCTCCCTCAGTGAGGACTCCAGGGCCCTAGGGAGCAGGGTCTTGGGCCCCTCTGAAGATCCTGACCCTGCAGAGGGCCGGCCTGAGAAGCTCCCCAGGACAGCTCAGGGCCCCAGGCCCAGCCCTGGGGATGCTGCTCTTCCTCTGCCCATTGCATGGCTGTCCACCCCTTTCAGCCCCTCAGCTGCCTCCTGAAGATCCAGCCCGACTGAGCACAACCCCTCCACCTTGTGCTCCTAAGCACTGCCCCGTAGGTAAGCACAAGGGCTCAAATGCACATGCACACACAACACCCGTGTTCATGCACATGTGTGAACACACAAACACGCAACATGCCCGCATACACAGGCACACATGAATACATATATGGATACACACTTGCACACATGGTGCATCGCACAGGGCACATGTGCACACATGAACACAGATGTACACGTGTATATATACAGATGCACACGTGCACACATGTGAATGCACACATGCACACAGGGACGCACACATGAGTGCACGCCAGGCCTGACTCCCCAGGCTGTGAGTGGGCTCTCAGTGAGTGCTTCTTGTATCTCAGACAAGTCTCTCGTCGCTTCTGGCCTCAGCTTTCTTGCCTGTGAAGTGGGCTGCTGCGAGGACACCACAGGCTTCGCTGCTGCACTTGGCACTTACATGCCCTGCAGGCCTTAGCGGCCCACCCCTGTGAGGGGCAGTGCTTCCGTCTTTCAGGGAGATGATCTGATCCTACTGGCCTATCCGAGTAAGTCACGTCCCGGTCCCCCCTTCAGGAGGCCTTTCTGCACTAAGCCAGGCCAACGGACTTGTCTCCATGCTGACCTGGCCCACAGCGCTGGCACATATTCAGTCACTCTTTGTGGCAGTGTCTGTTGGGCCTCAAGGACACCATGGCCCTGGTCTACCAAACAGGAATGTCACAGCCAGCTACCCACACCAGCCGCTCCCGCAGCCTGGCCGCCACACCCCGCCTGGCCCTCCCAGGTGGGCAGCCACTTGTGCCAGCAGCGCAGTGGGAAGGGGACAGGTGAGCGGTCGGCAGACAGGGCTCCGTGCCCAGCTCCGAGGGGCAGACCTGCCTCTCTCTGAGAAGTCTCTTCGTGGGTCAAGAGAGGGTAGCGGGAGCTCTGCCCAGGAAGGATGGATAATCCCAACACTCATCCGCGCCTTCCCTTCCCGCGGCCATGGGCCCAGTGAGCTGCAGAATTTATGGCTTTCTGCCGCTCACCTCTGAGACCCTGGAGCACCCAGCTCAGAGCCCACAAGAGCCTCAGATGCAGAACGGGGCAGCAGGACCAGGAGGGCGTGGCAGGGCATGGTGCAGGCCCATGCCCTGTTCCCAGCGTCACCCAGGACCTGGGCGCCCTACGGCCAAGCTCAAGCAAGGCGGCCATCTGCCCAGGGTCACACTGAAGCTGGGGCCATGACAGAGCCCGCCTTGAACCCAGGCCTGTCTGAGTTGCCAAGGACACTTTGAGGTGAGGTGGAGAGGACAGAGCTCGGGGCGCAGGGCCTTGGCGGAAACACTGTCTGAAGCTGGGGCCTGGGGGGACAGGAGAGGCCGAGCCACACTGTCGCAGTGGCCAGCTGCTGCTTACCAAGCCGGCGCAGACTGACTGAAGTCTCGGCCTAGGGTCATTTTCCTGCTCGTGTTCACCCAGAGAAGGGCTGGTCAGTGGGCATAGCCAAGGCCTCCATGGCCGAGAAAGGGCACAGCTTCTGGGGCCCTGGGCCTAAGAGGGTCAAGTTCAGCCTGGGTCGCCCTCCCTGCCCACGTCCCCACAAGTTGTCCTTTACAGCACCTGGGAACACAATTCACATTTACATTTCTCAGCAGACTGGGGGAGAGAATCTATAATAATCTGATCACGAAAATGAGATTCTCCAGTGTTCTCTGTACCCAGAGACAACGCGCACAGCTCAGGCCTCAGCAAAATCCAATTGCTGTTTATTTAACCTGCTTGGCCTCCAAATTAAAAGGCAGCCTCCTCCGCCCCATACACGCTCGCCTCCCCAACAACCGGGTTCTCCTGTGGCTGCAACCCCTTCCCCCGCGTCCTGCCTGAGTCCTCATCCCCTGCCTGAGTCCTCATCCCACCGCAGGCTGCCCTGCCTGGGATGCAGCCACTCCTGGCTCTCGGGATTAAAATAGCGGGTTGCTAAGAATGCAATTAAGGGATTCTGGAAGGAGACTTAGTCCCACGCCTTCCCCTGGGGGCACCTAGTGGATGAGTCACAGCACCCCCTGAAGGTTGTTGAGGTAGGAGACTTGGCCTTCAAGAACATGAAGAGAGTGGCTCCAAGCCTGGCACGCCCTGGCCCAGCCCACTCACCATCTGCACTCCCCACCAGCTCCGCTTGGGCCTGGCTTCCACGCACAGGCCCCCTCCCCATGCCTCCCTCCCACCCTCTCAGTTCAGCTCAAGTGCCTCTTCCTCCAGGAAGCCTCCCTTGACTCCCCAGGGCTGATGGATAACTCCCTGCTCAGGTCTCTCCAGCCCTGGACCCACAGCCTGGCACATGGCAGGCACCCGAAAAGAGTATGTGACATTTTAACCTGGTCCAAACCTCTAATTTTCCAGAGAAGAAAATGGAAAAAGTCATGATCTCAGGACAACTAGCTCATACACTGAGAGCAACAGAAGCTCCCTAGTGTAGACAGAGAGGGAGAGAAGGGAAGAGAGGAGGAGGAGGGAGGGCGAGAAAAGTGGGCAGGAAAATTAAGGGACAGAGGAGCAAGCCGGGGCAGCTGGAGCTGGGGCCGGTGCCCACCTTCAAGGGCACTCAGCCCTCCCTGGCCCAGGTGCCCTCTGTCTTCCTGGGGACACACTCTGGGCAGAGTCCACGGCCGGGAGGCAGTTGGGTTCTTGGCTCATCCTGCCCTTTGCTGGACGTGGAGTAGCTCACAGGCCCAAGCTCCTCAGCCACCATCTGTCCCTAAGCCCTAGCCCCATCCGACACCTTCCTTCTGCAGCTCCGTCTTACCCCGCCAGCCAGCTGAGCCCCTGCAAAGCTGGACGCCGGCCCCACTGTGCCTGGACGGAAGCACAGGGGCGACCTGCTGTATCAGAGGGCCCTGCCCCACGGAGCGAAGCAGGAAGGGGAGGGGGTCAGAGCAGATCTTCTGAAGGGGACCCGCAGAATGGGACGCGACAGCCCTGCGGAGAGTGGAGAGTGGCAGGGAGGGAACGAAAGGCTGACGCTGCTCACACTAACCACCGCCAGGATGGGGCATTCCTGCCGTCTAGAGTTATTTGAAGATGGTAACAGTGCCCAGCACACAGGGCACCGTGACCTGCATCGATCGGGTGAAGAGCCTAGGTCGTACCTGCCAGAGTGAATGGGCAGCCGTGACGGTCGTCTTCCCTTGTCCTGGCGACAGCCCCAAGGTTGGGGTGTGGAGGGGATCATGGTCATTCCCCTTTAAAGATGGCGTTTTCCCAGCCTTCCTGCTAAACCAGGAGCTAAACCCGCAGAGGCAGGGCACAGGGCACCGGGCGGGTCCCACTCTGCCCTTGCCCAGCACCCACAGAGCTGCCTCAGACGCCGTCCGAGAGCCTGTCTGTCCTTCGCAGCTGCCCTGCAGAGCACGGGTCACAAGGGCCAGATTTGAGCAACGCGGGCAGCGGGGCTGGTGCTAGGAGAGTCCTGCTGGCTACAGCTGCTGCTGGCCCTGGCAGGTACCCAACAAAAGTACATGACATTTTAACCGGGTTAAACAAATCTGCACGGGGCTGGCATCTCCCAGACAGCTGGTCCTTCCCCCAAAGAGGGCCAAGGCCAGCCTGCCCCAGGCCCCACCAACTCTCGCCTGTCAGTCCATCTCACAAGGACACAGGGCTGGTCCAGTGGCCCACCTGCTCACTGCCTCGAGGTCCTCCACTGCCTGCAAGACAAGGGCCCAGGCCTCCGGCTGGGTGTTCCAGTCCCATTCAGACTCATGATATCTCCATATCAGGGGGGCACATTCTCCACCTTAATTCTTCTTGTTCCAGAGTGCTGGGGTTGTTTGGGGGCCTTCATTCTCTAAAAAAAAAAATTTGTATCAGTTTGCTAAACTCCTTGAAAAATGCTATGAGAATCTTGATTGGAATTTCATAGGACCTATACATGGATTCAGGGAGAACTTACAGTTTTATAATATTGACTCTTCCCATTCATGAACATAGTGTGTGTGTGTGTGTGTGTGTGTGTGTGTGTGTGTGTATCTGTGTAAGTCTTTTTAAATGTCTTTTAATAAAGTTTCTTAATTTTCTCCATATTTTCCTACTTTGTTACATTATACATTATATTTTGTTGCTATTATAAATGGCATATTTTAAAATACAGCTTACCTATTGACTATGTACAGAAATGCATGTGAGTCTAACATTTTGATTTTAGACCAAGTCACCTTACCAAACTCTCTTATAAATTTTATTAATTTGTCCAGGAGTTCTTTTTATGAATAAAGACAGTGTATGTTTTTTCTTTCCCAGTCTCCATACATCATTTCATCTTATTACTTACTGAGCTAGCTAGTACTCTCAATGTATTCCTTTTTTAAAGGACTGCTCTTAATGTTTCACCATTAATATTTACCGTTGGGGTTTTAGTAGTAATCTTTATCAGTTAAGGAAATTCTTGTCTTTTTATTTTGTCAAGGTTTTTTGTTTTTTGTTTTTTAATATTAATGGGTATCCAACTGTATCAAATATTTCCTCAGGACTTATTGAAATGATCATCATATACTTTTTCTTATTTATTCTGTTAATGTTGAATTATATTTATAGGTTTTATATTGATTAAATAAGTAAGTGGATGAGTAACCAATGTTAAATCATCTTGGTGTAAATCCATTTCTAGAATAAATCCAACTTGGTCAGGAGGCCCTGTCTTTTGAACACTTCCAGATGCAGTTTGCCAATGTTTTATTTAGGATCATGACACTTATATTCATGAGGTAGACTGGCCTATAATTTCCTTGTTTCCATGTTGTCTCTGGGTTTGACCCCATCCTATGCATTAGGAATTTCCCCCCTTTTTCTATTTTCTAGAAAAATTGCATAAGATTGGATCTCCTCCTTGAAAGTTGGGTGGAACACACTTTAAAAACCATCTGGGTTTAGTGTTTCCATTGTGAAAAGAGTTTTTTCTGCTGATTCAGTTTTTGCAACGGTTATGGAACTATTGAGGCTATCTATTTACCCTTGAGTCAATGTTGGCAAATTGTACTTTTCTAGGAATCTGTCCATTTTTTTTCTAAATTTCCAAATTTGTTGGCATAAGATTATTCCTAGAATTCTCTATTTTGGAATTTCTGCTCCTTTTCTCCTGGATCAATCTTACTAGTGGCTTGTCCGTTTTAATGGTCTTTCTAAGGAACTAGATTTTGGCTCGGCAGAGCCTATAATAACTTTAAAATTCTGCTCTTGTCTTTACAATCTTCTTCCTTCTAATTTCTGTGGGTTTATCCTGTGGTTCTTTCTTTTTTAAAAAATGTCTTTTTAATGTCTTAATATTTTAATTTTCAGCTTCTGTCTTTTGTAGTAATAAGCACTTAAGACTATTAATTTCAAGTATCCCACAAATTTTAATAGGCAATATTTTCATTGTTATCCAATTATGTCTTTGTACATAGCCATTGCTTTACATATCCATTAATGATTTCATCTTTGACCTCTGAGCTATTCAGAACTATTTTCAAATTTCCAAACATTCGATGACTTTTTTATTCTTTGCTACTGATATCTATGATTGCATTTTTCTAGCTGCATTTTCTAATAATTTCAGTGTTCTATGTGTTACTAACCCTTTGAAATTGTTGACACTTGCTTTATGACCTAGTCTGTGGTCAAAATGTGTACATGTTCCATGTACGTGAGAACATAAGTGTTCCCTATGTGTTCGGTACAGGGCTCTGATAGTGTCCACTCAGTAAGCACTGTTGTTAAAACCTGCTGGATCTTAACCAACTTCTTGCCTGTGTTCCCCAACAATCATTGAAAAAGATATGTTGAACCTTCCACTATCATGATGGATTTACCAATTTCCATCTGTATTTCCATCCGTTTTTGCTTTATTTACGTTATTAAGTGCATGCAAGTTTAGGGTTTTTCATCCTCCCGATGAAATGTACATGTTATGGAGTGACTCTCTTTAGCCTTAATATATAAGTCCGCTTTGTCTAAAATTAACATTGCCACCCGAGCTTTCTTTGCATAGTGTTTGGCACATCTTTGTACTTTGACTTCCTACTGTACATGTCCTTATGTTTTAGTGTATCTCTTGTAAACGGCAAATGTGTTACTTTTTTCCTCCAATCTGACAATTCTTGACTTTTAATGAGCTCTTTAAATCTATCTGTTTTTATTTTGTTTATTGGACAGTTCCAAAAGCTTGCTTTGTGTTTTCTATTTGTCTATATTTTTCTTCTATATTATTTGCTTCTCCTTCTCTTTTTGTTGCCTTTTTTTTTTTTTTTTTTTTTTTTTTTTTTTTTTTTTTTTTTTTTTTTTTTTTTTTTTTTTTTTTTTTTTTTTTTTTTTTTTGCCTTTTGTCCTTTCCTTTTTTATTCAATAAAGTTTTTGTTTAATTATATTTTTACTCCATTTTCACTGGTTTGGATGTTATATACCCTAATACTATTCTTTAAGAGGTTACCTTTGCCTTAAGTTTTATTGTATTTATTGTCTACTGATGCCTCATAGTTCTGTGACATTTTATCACTTATGTAGATGTGTGTAACCACCACCGCGATCAAAATACAAAACTGTTCCATCACAGTGGGAACTCCTCCTTTACAGCTGCAGGCCAGCCCACCCACTCCTCCAACCCCTGACAACCACCACTGGCCTCTTCTCCAACTATGTCATTTTGTCACTCTGAGAATGTTATAAATGGAATCATACAGGATGACCTTTTGAGACTTGCTTTCTCACTAAGCACGATGCCCTTAAGAATCATCCAAGTTATTGGCATTTTTAAGCTGTTTCCTTTTTATTCCTGAGCAGTGTGCCATTGTATGGATGCACCGCAGTTTAACCATTCACCTCCTGAAGGACATCTGGGTTGTTTCCAATTTAGGGCCCTTACAAATAAAGATGCTATGTACATTTGTGTGCAAGTGTTTATGTAAACATGAGTTTTATTTCTCTAGGACAAATGCCCAGGAAGATTGGGCTTGTAAAGTAAGTGTTACGTTCAACTTTTTAAGAAACTATCAAAATGTTTTCCAGAGTGGTTGTAACATTTTACATTTCCATCAGCCATACATGGGTGATCCCCTTCTCCACATCCTTGTATCTCCCATTTTAGTCATTTTAGTAGGTGTGTTGTGGTATCTCATTATGGTTTTAATTTGCATTGTCGTTAACGGCCACCGATGTTAAGAGTCTTTGATGTGCTCATTTGCTACCCGTATATCTTCTTTGGTGAAGTGTGTGATCAAGTTTTTTTGCCCATTTTCTAATTGAATTGGTTGTTTTCTGACTGTTGAATTGAGAGAGCTCTTTATATTATATATTCGGGATACAAGTCCTTTGTCAGATATGTGATTTGTAAGTATTTTCTACTCGTCACTGGCTTCTCTTTTCATCCTCTCAACAGGATCTTTTACAGACAAGTTTTCAATTTTGATGGAGAACCCCTTGAGGTTTTTTTTTACCATGTATAGTTATTAATAGAGGCTAAAATTTGTCAATGTTTAACTTCTCTGCAAATAACACAAGAAACTCAGAATCCTTAACAATTCTTCCCAATAGATTATCACTGTCCAGTTGTTCTATCCTTTCTAAAAATTTAATCCCACACCTTAGACATTCTAGTCATTGTAGACCTTTTCTTGTCTTAATGGGTACTTGATTTTACTTACATATTTATACATTTCTTGGTCCACGATTCCTCTTGCATTATAGATCTTCCTTCTGAGGTTATACTCCTCCACCTTGAAGTCCATCTTTTAGAAATCCCTTTAGGGAAAGTCTATTAGTGGTAAACCCTCGTGGTTTTCATTGGTATGGTCTATCTGCATTTTGCTTTTGTTCTTGAAAGTTAGTCTTGCTGGTTGCAGAATTCTAAGTTGCAGTGACTTTCTTTCTCTCAATGCTTTGTAGGTATTCCTGTTCTCTGGTTTCTACTGTTGATGAGCCGTCTGCAAAACTATCATTCTTTTCCTTTCTTTCTAGCTGTGCATAAGGCCTTCCCTTTCTTTGTGGTGTTTTGCAGTCTCCTCATGATGTGTCTAGGAATGTATTTCTTTTCATTCATGCTACTTGGCACACACGTGCTTCCTGTGCCCCTGGGATCACAGATTGCATCGGAAATGACCTTTTCATACACTGCCTTTCCTCCTCCATCCAATTGATTCTCTTCTTCTGGGACTCCAGGTAGACATACGTTGGATTTCTGGTTCTACTCTCCACATCTCTCAATTTCTGTCTACTTCTATTTTCTTGCCTCTCTGTGCAATACTGTGCAAAATTTCTTTAGAAATCTTCCAGCTTGCTATTTCTCACTTTACCTATGTCTAATATGTTGCTTAACCTATCCATCAAGTTCTTCATTTCTATAAGCCATATTTGATCTTTCTCAGATCTACCTGATCACTTTTGATAATCCAGTCCTGTGATTTCATCTTATTTCTAAGAATATTTCATAGAAATTATATTATGTGATTAATTCCAATAGCCGAAGTCCTTCGGGGCCCAAACCGTTGTTTTGTTATTTTTGCTATCGTTGGTTCTTTCTCCTGATTTTTGCTCAGTGGCATGCCCCATTACAGACCGTGATTTCTGACATGATTCTTCTTGTTCTGTGGTTTTCCCAGAGGCCTGACTAGATCTTTTCCCCAGAAAGGACCTTCTGCTGGGGTCCAAGATCCACTGGCAGACCTGACGCTGCCTTGGATCTTAGGACAAACCTGCTTTTCGTTGGCTTCTCACTCTAGCATGTTTGATTGGGAAAGGGGGAAGGAGTGACCAGGCAAGACCTTGGGTACCTTGCCTATTTCCTGCAAGCCATCAAAATGTTTAAAATCATGTTTTTCCATATTAAACTGTTTTATGGTGGCAGAGCCCTTGAAATTGTATCCACCACCCACCAGGAGCAGATCTGCCCAGCTTTCCTCGTATCCTGAGCCCCTCAAGGGCAGGAGAACTGGCTTTGCTCATTTCGAGTCACAGGGACAAGGCAACGTGGTGAGAAACACCCTGGTAAGGCAGCACGGCATAAGGAAAGGGCATAGACTTAGAATCCAAAACCCTGGTTTCAGGCCTGCCTCTAGCAATCTCCGTGACCCTGGATGTGACTCCTGCCACTCCACCACCCTGGGCTCTCAGTCCTACCGTCTGTAAAATGGGGGACTTGGTGAGGTGACCTGAGCTCTCTAGCTCTTATGGATATATCCCAGCCCCTCCCCTAGCCTGTCTTTTCTGAAACACACCACAGAAGGCCCTGCAACCAAGCTCCACCACAGAGTGCCATATAAGCGTCTCCAGCGTGATCACTGGTGCCTTCTGTATGCCCCAGGTCAGGGCCCTCTCTTGTCTTTGCCCCGCTGTACCTTTCTGAGGCACATGGTGCTGCCGGCCATCCCTTTCTCCCCGAACCTTCCCCAGCTTCCGTCACTGCAGTTGACATGTCACTTCCCCTCCTCCCCCTCAGACGGCTCCTCCTCTCTCCTTTGCTGACCCATCCTGTGCTCCTCGATGGCAGCTCCTCAGGGCCTTGTCCCAGGCCCCCTTTCCTTCTCAGGCCACATGGTCTGTGGAAGGGTTCTGCCACTGCCAGAGCTTCAATGAGCCCCCGGGCTTGGACAGACCCACTTACCAGTGGGATGATTGTTCACCTGAGCCTCCCCATCGGGGGGGCCCACGGGTACCTCACACCAGGACGTTGACACTGATTCTCCCAGCCTCTTAGTGACTTTCCCTCCACCACTCATGTGCAAAATCTGGGCTGCCTAGGGGACAGAGTGCAAGAAGTGCGGGCTCTGAGGTGAGGTGAGCGGTACTGGTCTGAGCCCACCCGGAATCCCAGTGGGGCAGTTAAACAACTTCGGGTCTTCTTAGCTGCCTCCATCTCACGGGCTCGCCAAGAACTTTCCTTCCTCAAAGCTCTGTTCCTGATTGGCTCTTATTGAAACCAAGACCACAGTCCCCTTCCTAAGGGATCTCAGGCCACCTCCTACCTCATATTCAAGAGAAGGAGCTTCCAGTCCCAGGCCTGAGGAGGGAGAACCCCAGTTCTCCTGCCAGCCGTAAATGCCTCTGCCCTCTCTGCGTGCTGCCTGCCACCCCGTGTGCCTCCCGGACTGATGGGGCCCCACTGACAGCCACCCACAGTCCCGGTCATGCTCCTGCCTGGCCTCTCAGCATCTGACCATCACGAGGCAATGACCTAAAGGGCAGGGGCATGCATACACTTTGGAGGCAGACAGGCCAGGCCTCGCCCGCCCATTCTGCCCCCAAACTCCAAGTCCCTGCTCCTCAGCCACAGGCAGAAGTGGACTCGGTTTTCCCCAACTTGGTCCTTCATATTCCCTCTGCCTGGAATGCTTCCGGCTCCTCCTGCCCTGTCCCTGACTGCTCCGCTGGCCTCACTGGTTCCTGCCAAGTCGCCTCTGCTGCGATGTCCCATCTTCGAGGCAGCCTCCCCAATGCTCTAGACCATGCAGGTCCCAGCTCCGTCAACTCCCCAGTTCGGCAGGCTGCAGGATCCCTACCCCAGCATCCACTCTGCTTCCCTTTTAGTAACAAAATCCCCTTTTGGGGCTAAAACCATAAAGATATTTCCCAGCTTCTATTGCAACTAAATGTGAGCATTTGACTGACTCCCAGCCAATTGGCTGAGATGCCAGCAGAGATGTCTTTCAAAGGAATGCTGTGCCCTTCCTCAGTTCCTCCCTCCGTCCTGCTACCTGGAACATGAGTGTGATGGTGAGAGTCCTGCATCCATCTTGGAGCACGAGAACCATGACAGAGAAGGGGGCTGAAAGACCTCTGAGGACTGTGGAGTGACCTTGCCAGCTCCAGATTATCAACCTCCAGATTTCCTTCAGGTAAGAGCCACAATGTCTTCTCTAAAACACACTATTTCTGGTTTTCTATCAAACCTAGTTTTAAGTGATACAGAATAACTTTTATCAAATATGCACTTACTTGCGTGGTGCACATTTTCTGCAGTGCACTATGAGCTCTGGGAGGAGAGGCCGCTTGTCTGCCTTGGTTGCTTCTGTATCCTCAGCACTTAGTAAGGGCCCAGGCCAAAGGATAGTCCTGACAGATATCATGGGGCTGACTGGGGTCAGGGTTTGGGGCCAGGGCTCCATGTACCACTAGGATCAGGGCTAAGTCTGTGACCAGAATGTGTAACTAGGGTGAGAACAAGGTGCGGAACCAAGATCAGGGGTCAGGGTCAAAGCTCAGTATGTAACTGCAGTCAGTACACAGTGTGGGAGGAGGACCAGGGCTCAGTGTATGACAAGGATCAAGGCTCATTCTGGGACTAGAGGAGGGAATGTGTCCCAGGTAAGACTGCAACACAGGAAAGAAAATATTCATTGCCGTAAGAGAGGCAAACGCCAACCATGACGAACATTTTCAGTGGACAAGAACCGAGAATGAAGATTTACAAAGGCTTCTTGGAGGTGGTGGCATTGAGATGAACCCGGCTTTTGAGGGTGGAACACTAGGTTTCCTGGGGAGGGAACCATCTAAGTAGAGGCCCCCGATGCAGAACTAATAGCGTCATTTGCACCCACAGAGGGAAAAGAGGCTGGAAGGCAGCCAGGTCACGCTGCAGAAGACGGCTGCGGGTGTGGCCGCCGAGTTTGGGTCTTTGACAGACAACAATTACCAGTACACTGCTGGCCCGTGGTAAAACACAACAAGGAAAAGGCTCCTCTCGTTCGTCCCAGCCACACTGCGGTCTGGGCTCTCGCTGTGCTGCGTCTTCCCCTGCTCAGGCCAGGCGTTGGCATCTTGCCTCTGGGAAAGGCTTTTTCCACAGGGCAGGTGTGGGGGCAGGCAGGGTACACGGAGGGATGCCCAGGACAAGCCACAGCCCCTGGGTGACTGAGCTGTTCCCACCTCCCTCTCCTGCTGGCACCCGATGGCCGCCCAACCTGCGTGCCGCAGACTGTGCCCACCAAGCGGGGACAGGAGATGGGGCTGCCCCCACCGAGGGATCTCACAGAGTCAGAGGAGGTAATGGCTGAAGAAGGCTCTGAAAACGGGGAAGTCGCAGAGCTCCCTGCAGGAGGCTGAAAGCAAAGGCACAGCCCGCCAGAGTACAGAAGCAGGTTCCAGCTCATTTACTTGTCATCGTCACCGCAGCATTACTGCCTGTTTGGTTATTTTATACTCATGTAAGAAAAATACTTTTTGCAGAAAAAAAAAAATCTAAGGTACAAAATGGCATCCCACCCCCATACAGTACCAAGTAATATATATCCATGTGTATATATTTATAAATTTATAATAATATAGATATAAAACTGGAGAGAAATGACTGCAGGCCCATGGGACTGGCTCCCTTGGGTCAGAATCAAGTAGAACTGCAGGAGCCCAGCTCCTCCGAGTCCGTACGTCATGAAAGGAGAAACACTTAAGGAGTCCCTCCAAGTCACACTCTGGGACCTTCTTGGCACAGGGCCAAGCCACCATATCCAGGGCCCCAATGCCCAGGTGCACGACCCCACCTCCCAGTGCCCCCACCGCCTGCCTGTAGGGTGCTGTTCTGGGGAGTCCACGGCCTCGTGCCCCAGCTGGTGGGAGCCTGGGGACGGTGGTGCAGAGGCCGGGCTCCTCCCTTCCCCCCGCTGCTTTCTCCAATGGCTTCATCCCTGAGTAGACCTCCTCCGCCCGGGCTCTGGAGACAAAGCCAGGGCCAGGAGGAGCAGCAGAGGCAGATGTCCGTATCTTCTTAACCCTCCGGCCTTCTGGATCCGAGTTGTCCTGGCTTCCTGGAGACCTAGTCACTGCCACCTCTCACTGGCCTGGCCATCTCCGCAGGGGAGGGACTGGGGGCCTGCCCCTGCCCTCCTGTCCCGCCAGCACCCCATGGGCCAGCCCTACATCTCCTCCTCCACCTTCAGGATCATCCCTGAGAAGACCTCGAGCTCTGGATGGGCATCTTGTGGGCTGTCCTGGGAGCCTCTGGTGGGCCCATGGGCCACTCCGCCAAGAGGGCCACTGTCTGGGACAGAGGGCGAGGCTCCCCGGGTGAGGTGGGTCTCCACCAGCCTCTCAAGGGTCCGGTTGAGGGCCTCGACGCCATCGGCCAGCCGCTGGCTCTGCTCTGCCAGCCGCTGCAGCAGCAGGTTCTGCTGGGCCATCAGTGTGCTCTGCTGCTGGGACCAGGAGGAGAGCAGGGCACCCTGCCGCCGGTGGGAGTCCAGCAGCCGCTGCTCAAATGCAGACGCTTCAGAGGCCACTGTCGGGGTGTTTCCGGAGGGCAGGGGAGGTGCGGGCACTGGTGCCGAGGGAGGCGGGGAGGGCCGGAAGGCCCCCACGAGCGCAGCTGCAGGTGGGGCTGTGGCTGGGGAAGCCGGTGGGGAGGGTGAGGAGGTGGGCGCGTGGAAGACTCCTCGGAAGTCCAGGGGGTCGGGTTCAGGTGGGCTGGGCCCATCCACGGTCCGCAGGGGCAGCCACAGGCAGCTGGAGGCCTCATCCTCCTCGTCGGCTAACAGAGGGACAGAGAGAGACGTCAGCCTGGGCCGGCCAGGAACGGGCGCAGTGGAGGGGCGGGTGTGGGGAGGGTGCCTGTCGGAGGCCTCTGCGCGCTGGGGGCAGCCTGGGTCTCAGAACAGCCTCTGCGGTGGGGCAGCACCCAAGTGAGAGAAAAGGAATCTAAGACTCGGAGAGGCACGTGGATTCACTCCTGCACGTGCCAGGCCGCCATCGAGTCACTGAGCCCCCTGCCACCCGCCAGCTGTCACTGACCTATCTGCCGTCCTGCCCGCCCATCTGGATACATCCCCCCTCACTACTCACCCTCCGCCCAGCGTCTGCGCACCACTGGTCTAGCCGCCTCCTTCCCTCCTCCCGCCATCCACACACGCACCCTTCCATCTGTCCATCCTCTTATCCAACCAGGCACCCATCCGCCCGTCTGCGCATCCACCCTCCACCCAAGGGGATGTCCCCAGGAGGATGAGAGGGCCAAGCATCCCTAGAGCAGCAGAATGAGCCCTGCGCATGGGATCCCGCAGCCCTGGGCTCCCAAACCAGCTCGCTTGGGCTCCATAGCTGCGTGGCTCTAGGAAAACCCTTTTCTCCTGTGGGCCTCAAGTACCTAGTCTGAAAATACAAAGCTTTAAGATCTATAAGTTTGGGATCTCTGACCCTTCCAGCTCTCCAGGTATAGAGGACAGGTCATCAAATGTCCCTCCCCAGCCTGCCCCGTGGCAGGTCCTGCATGTGGGAACAGGATGTCGTGTGGCGGTGGCCTTCTCCCACCTGCGCCCTGCCCACCTACAGCCTGGGCAGCTCCTGCCTTGTGACAGAAATGGGGTGACGGCAGCCTCGCCCCAAGAGCGAGGCCACACGCTGGGGGTGGGCGGGACACATCCATGCCGTGGGGGGCGGGGGGCTGGCCCAGTCGCCTCTGCCGCTGCCGCTGCCCTCTCCTCCTCCTCCTCCTCCTCTTCACAGGCATGTCTTCCTCCTGCTGTCCCAGGCATCTGCTGCTCCTTCTGACCAGCGCTCCCCAGGTGCTCAGGGGACAGGTGGTCTCGCCGGCTTGCTGCTTTCCTCTGAGGACGAGCCCACCGTGGGGTGCCATGGGGTGGAGCCCCAAGCTTCCAGCTGCGTCGCCTCGCTTGCCAGTTGCAGCCTCCACCCTCTGCTCCCCAGAGACCCCTGGGGCCTGGCTGCCCTCAGCGGCAGGGAGGTGGCGGGCCATGGGCTAGGACAGGAGGGTCCTGAGCTGGTGCCAGGACACCCAGCCCTGCCCCTGCCCGTCCTGCAGGCGACCTTAGTGCAGCCTCTCCTGGGTCTCCTCTCCCGGCCCGAGGAGTTGATCCTTGGTCACCCTGACCTGAGTCCCGCGGACACTGGCAGAGAAAAGGGACGGTTGGCAGTGGGCCCAGCCTCTGTTCTCATACCCCCGGGCCCCTCACCATGCCCTCTCGCCACGCCCAGGTGGGGGCTGCCTGGCAGCCCTCTTTCCCCCACCCCAATCTCCCCCTGCCCAGGCCTCCGTGGGGCTCAGACCACAGCCCCCCTTCTCTCTTGCACCCCTCTAAGGCAACCAAGGAGCTTCTCCAAGCACAACTTTGCTTTCTCAAAAGCCCCTAGGGTGGGGAGAGCATGGCGGCCACCCCTCCCTCATCACAGCCCCCACTCGCCATCCATGCTCCCTGTGGTATCCAGAGCTCGCCTGGGCTGTTCCTCTGGGCACACACTGCACTGTCCCCACCAGGACAGCTCCTGCTTGCCCTCCAAGAGCCTGTGCTCTTCCAGGAAGCCCTCCAAGCCCAGCTGGCCTGGGGCCTGAGTTCCCACGGTAGCCCCTGCCACCCTCGCCTGCCTAGGCTGGATGTCCACCCTGCCTGGCCCCCAGGACACATGTTCTTTGAGGGACAGGCTCTGTGTGGTCACCTCTGCACATCAGGGCAGAGCAAAGGGCAACAGGAAGTACCTGAGATGCTGAGGAACAGTGCCTGCTGGACCCTCCCCTGGCTGGACCAGGGTCCCCAGCCAGCCTGGGCCCAGTCGGGCCCCTCGAAGGGCCGAGGGTCAGCACAAAGGCCCAGCGGCCAGGCCTTGAGGCTGCTGCAAGGCCCACGTCAAGCTATTTCATTAAGGCCTCACTCCCTTTATGAGAGTGCCTGCTCTCACCCCCTCCAAGTCCCCAGCCTGCCCCAGGACGGACGCTGAGCTGCATGCCACACCCAGTCGGGGCAGGTGGCGCAGGAAGGCCTGAGGCACCCTTCCCCCAGCTGTGCTCTCGAGGAAGGTGGAAGAGGCTGGCAAGCCCAGCTGCCCCTCTGAGGAAAGGGAGGGCCACAGAGCTCCCCGCAGGTGCAGCTCAGCCCACGTGGCCACGGGTACTGCCATCTCCTGAGGGATCCACCTACAGGGAGACCCGCCAGGGCCAGGCCCTGTGGGTGCGCCACATCCACTGCCCGCCAGCCTCGCTGGGCAGCTGGGAAGAGGCCCTGGTGAGCCACCTCACAGGCCTGGCGCAGGACTCCAGAGAGACGGCAGTGGGGGTCCGACGAGAGAGGAGATGATGCTGATCACCCAGGCCACGCAGACCACTGCAGCCCCCTCCCAGCCCTTCCCGCCCCCCAAGGCTTGAGACAGTGCCTGGTTCAGAGGATACTCTATGGGCATGCCCCTCCTGAGCACGGAGCAGGGCCTGGGCCCAGAGACACGTGGATGGAGGGACAGAGGACAGGCCAGCAGGGCACTCTTGCCCTCACACTGACTTACTTGGTGCCGGCTGGCTCTGGCCAGGTGCTCACTGGCCGCCTCCGCATGCGAGGACGCAGCCTCAATGACAGCTTCAATACTGTCTGCAAATCAAGACACAGAAGGCAATTTCAGAGTAGGGACCCAGCCATCCTTGCCCTGAGGGCACCCCCGGCCCCAGGAAGCCTGAGCCTCGGGCAGCAGAGAGTGGATGGCACGGGCTTTGCTTCTGCTCATCTGGGGGCCCTGAGTTCCCCCCGACGTGGGCTTCCTGAGAGGCTCGGACAAGGAGGCCCAGCCTCCAGAGGAGCAGAGGCTGCAGGGACAGGCGCTGGGCTGCCAGGTATCACCTGAGGGATCTGGCGTGGGCTGTGGCCCACCAGTGACATCAGCAGAGGCCTGGAGGTGCTCCTGGGGGAAGGGGACTTCTCAGCACCCCACTGGGCAGGGCGGGACGAGCGCACTCAAGAAGGGGTGGAAGCTGCAGTGGGGAGGCCAGAGCCAGAGTCGGTCTACTGTCACCATGGCTCTGCCCTGGGGCGGGCCCTCCACCCTCTGGCATGGCCCTCCCAAAGGGGTAGAGCCCCTATCTTAGCACATCTGGCAGTGTTGCGTACTGGCAGAGCCCAGGCCTGTGAACACAGAGCTCCGGGCATCCACACGCACTGGTCCTTGGCATGTGGACACTGACCAGCCAATTCAGACCACGGCACGGCACTGACAGGGGACCAGTGACTTTGGGCAAAGAAGTCACACCAGTAGGGCACATATGATCGCCAGACAAGGCCCAGGGGCAGGTCCTGGGCACCTGAGAGCAGCCCCAGGAAACTGAAAGATTCCATACAACCATGCCAGCAGCAGAAAGGCAGCAACACAAACCGAACCTGCCCAGCTCCACGAGGAGTACATGGCTGGCCGAGGGGGCACACAGGCAGTGGGTAGCCGAGACCTGGGCATTTAGTGCAGCAGGAGCAGGGCCTGAATCTGGGGAAGGGACCTGGCGAGTTTCCACGCCTGGCGTCCTCTTCTCCACAGGGGGAGGCCATGCACCACCCGAACACGAGCAGCACCTGCCTGCAGCCCGGTCCTCCAGAGACCCTGCCACTCCCGCTGGCTGGCGGGGTCAGATGCACACATGAGGCAAGCTCGTTAATTCTCAAGGAAGAGACATCCCTCAGAAGGCATGACTCCCAATCAGCCATTTGGGTAAGAAGCTGGGAGGCAGAAACACTCAAATTCAAATCGTGCATCTGTAGCGAGCACCTGAGCACGGCTCCGAGCTGACCTGAGCTTCAGGGGGCGCGAGGCCTGGGACAAGGAAGGCTGTCACAACCACAGTCACTGCTGCTCGGCACAGCATCCTCTCCAGCTCTGCAGGATTTGCTCTGAAAGAGCAGGGTCCTCAGGAAGAGAGGGCTGCCCCCACCCTCCCCGTAGGGCTCCGCTCTGATCAGGGAAAGGTGGCCCCATCTCTGTGAGCCCTAGGGGAGCCACAGGCCCTGCTTTTGAAAAGTCCCCCACCCAGGCCTCACAGGGACTCTTTAACCCATGGTTCACCAGCTTAGGGCCCTATCCTCACCCCAGCTTAGGGGCCTAGCGGGGCCACAGGTACTTGCAGACACACCCTATCACCCCATCTGGGAGCTCCCGGCCCCTCCACAGGGAACCCAGTGGCGGGAGAGGGGGGCAGTGGGCGATGGCCCCAGCTGCTCTGGAGCCCAGCACCCCTTCTTCTCTAGAGCCTGTGGCGGGCTGCAGCTGGCCCCCAGGGAACACAGCGCTCTGCGTGCATCACATCGAGGGCCACTCCCCTCAGCCAGTGGAGGACTGGAGGGAAAGGAAGGATGGGCTGGAGACAGGATTTTCCCTCCAGGACCAGCCTCGCCAGGGAGGAGGTACCTACCTGGGCCTGACCCTGCCACGGGCACTGCCCTGCTCATGTGCACAGAAGCCACCTTGCACCTATAGACCCCAGCGGCGGCAACCTGGCCCTGCTCCTGTCACAGAGCGGGGACACAGTGGAGAAGGCATGCCACTGTGGTCTGGGCACAGAGGTCCAGGCTGACACAGGTGGCCCTGGAAAGGCCGCACTCCCCAGCTGGGTCCCTTATCTACCTTGTGACCACACATGGCCTAAGCTAAGGCCTGGACCCTGCCCTTGGACTTGGATAAAGCCTGATCCTGCTCTACACGGAGTCATGAGCCTAGGGACACTCTGAGGCCTGACTCCGACTATAACCACACCCCCTGGAGGTTCGTATGACTCCTGCAGTCAAGGCCCCCTCAGAACGGAGACTACAGCTCCTGGTGCCCCGTGGGCTTCACGCACAAGCCGTAGGCCAAGTGCGGTCTTGGGGGTGTTCCTAGACAGCATGGCATTCCCCAAATTCAGATGCAGTCCTTCCCTGGTGACATCATACAACCAGACACCCGGCTCTATGCCAGCAACCTCTCCCTTAGCCCCAGGGGCTGCCAGGTAGCACGTGGTGTCCTGCCACATGGCACTGCTCAGAGACAGGCAGGAGGGGTGACTCCCGGGCTATGCACGGACAAGACCAAGCTGCGTTCTGGCTGCTCACTGCCTGGTCTTGAAGACCCAGGTCTGCAGGGTCAGCCCTGCAGAGCCACACGCCCCTGGGCAGCCTCAAACCCCCGACATGGGGCTGCTCAGCGGGAGCCGCCTCGGAGGACTCCTGGCTCCAGGAGTCAATGGGACGCCCAAATGCTAGGCCATTGCTCAGGACATGGGCTTGACAGGGGGGCTCCTGGGTCTACGTGGCTCCCACGCAGCCCAAGCTTGCTCTGTGCCACGTGTCCTGGTCGCAAGCACCAGTGCAGGGCAAGATGCCATGGGGATTCAAGTCCTATCGTGGCCACCCGTCGGGGGTGTTTGACGCTGGCCCCTGCTTGTCCGCATGAGGCTGGATCCTGCTGTTCAGACCGTGGCTCTCAGGAGGGAGCTGGTGTCGTTCCCAGGACTTCATTCCCAAAGTCCTTCCAGCAGCTGCCCAGGAAGGGTAAAGTCCAGTGGGGCTCAGCTTCAAGGAGGAGGAGGAGGAGGAGAAGCTCCTGAACGCGGCGTGAGGAGGAGAGGAGAGGCGGCAGCAGGCGGCGCGGGGTCTGAGCCAGCATCGCCCTGGGAGCCAGAGGCAGCTGTGGGCTGTAGAAGGGGACCCACCAAGCGCAGAAACTTCTGGCAAAGGTGGTTTGGGCTCAGATGGGAGGAGAGCATGTTTGGGAGGCTGAGAGCTGCTGGAGAGCACTAGATGTGGGGCCCCAGAGTGAGCTCAGGACGAAGGACCCACAGGAGGGTGTGGGCACCCACCCCCACACACCTAGGAGCGAGGCAGGCAGAAGGGCCGAGCCGGGCCCGGGGTCCTCCCCGGCTCTGCCAAAACTCTACAACATCGATCAACTAACGCGCAGGTCACCTCCACTCCTCACACCTGCTGGGTGGCCTTGTCTCCGCATGGTGGCTACACTCCAGGGCTCCAGGGAAGGAGGGAGGGGAGAGGGAAGCCCCCTTCCTCCCAGATGCTCTCCCATCTTCAAACTCTGCAGCCAGCTAGGTCCTGCTGCCTGCATGCGGCAGTGGGGTCTTCTCTCTGCTGGGACCTGCTGGTTTTAAAAGCCTGGTAGCCTAATGACAGCTGTGCTCTGCCACGACGAGGGAGGGCCAGGCATGGATGAGGCCAGGCTGCGGGCCAGGCCAGAGGGCCTCCCGCCACACTCCTCCAAGAGACTGCCCCTGGGCTGCAGCCCCCGAGCTGCTGCGCCCCTTGTCTCCGCACCTCACCCTCATGTGGGTCCCAGTGGCCACCTCACTACTTCCCCATTGCGGTCCTCATCTCTCTACAGTGAAGTGGAAATAGGGCCCAGCGTCCCACCCAGGCACCTGGGGTGGGGACAAAGGCAGCCCAGTGCCTCACGTGGGCATGGCCCCTCAGCTGCAAGCCTGGCAACCTGATGGAGCCTGAGCTTGGGCCAGGGTGAACCTGGCTACCAGCCCAGCTCTTCTTCTTCCGGCCCCAAGCCTTGGTTTCCCCATCTAGAAGCAGAGAGGGGCCAGGAGGGTGAGGGGCTATCTCCACAGGCCTTGGGTCTCCCTGGGAGGGTCCCTCTTGGGGCTGTGCGCACATTCTGCCAGCTGGCCCTACTTGCCTGGGCCCTACTTGTTGTGGGCAGGCCACTTACTTGGCAAGGGCTCCAGGACCTGAGCCTCGCCTTGGGGAGCCTGGGCGGAGAAGGTCTCTGCCACCATGCGCTCCACGGGCGTGAGGATGAGGCTGGGGGCCGGGCCACCCTCAGCCAGCTTCTTTCGCACAGCGCCACGAAGGTCTCGCCACTTATGCTTGAGGTCACCCAGGTCTCGGCGGCAGTAGCCCAGCGCGTTCACTGCCTGCAGGATCCTGCTCCACACGCGGTGCTTCCGGGCAGGCGTGCCCCGCAGCGCCCCGAACAGCAGCGGGTAGTGGCGTGTCACCCTCTGCACCAGCACCTCCGTCTCCTGGGGGCTGAAGTTGGGCTTGCGTGTCTTGGTGCGGGAATGGGGGCCTGGCCGCAGGGGTGTGGAGCCCGGCCCAGCACACGGCAGCAGGGCCGCCATGGCTGGCTCGGGGCTGGAGCTCCGCCGGCACGTGGCCTTGCCACTGCTGGACCCTGGAAAGGCACCAGAGGCTGAGCAGTGGGCGGAGGCTGTGGGAAGGAGGTGCCAGCAGGCTGGCAGCCCCAGGTCACTGCAGGCCACTGTCAGTGTACAGTGGGTGGCTCCGCATCAGTGCCTGGCACAGACGGCCCGCACCCACAGCATCAGGACCTGGTGTCATGGCCACTCTGAGCCTCCCGCCTGCCCCACTACCAGGTGCTGTCTCCCCTCCCCCTGACCTGTGTGGCAGGTCACCCTGGTTTGTCTCTGTCCCCAAGACCACTCCCTCCCTGAACTGCTGGTGTGGATGCCCCTCCCCACCCCTCCCCACCCACATGGGGATGGCCCTATCTGATCGGTCTGTCACCGGGACGGGGCGGGCAACTGGAATGGATAAGCCATTCCACATGTTTGGCACATCCCAGCCCACGGCAGCTAGCCAGAGGTGGAGATGGCTGCAGCCATCCTTGCAGGCCGACGGCTGGTGGGCGGGCGGGAGGGTAAGGAGACAGGCCAGTCCTGGGAGCGGAAGTGGTGAGGGGGCGACAGAGCAGCCTAGGGAGTGATGTCCAGGCCTGAGGAGCAGGTGGAAGCCCAGACTCTGGGGGGACGAGGGGTGAGGTAGCCTCATGTGGCCCCAGGGAGCAGCATGGGGCAGGGGACGTGGCGGCCTCTGGCCCAGCCTTCTGGCTCGTGCCTCAATTATGTCTCCTGGAGAGCAGTACAGCACCCAGGACAAGGACGCTGGCTGCCCAAGGGCCTTGGGACACAGCTGTCAGCGTGAGAAGTTGGGGGGAGGTTCTCGCTACAGGCCCCAAATGAGACCACAACTCAGCCAGAAAACAGAGGGTCCTGGCAGGCAGCTGACTGCTTTAGCCAAGCTCCTCTAGACACTGGGGACCGGCCACTCTCGGCCTTGCTCTTCCCAGCTGATGCGACAAGAGGCCCAGCCAGAGCACCAGGAGCTCCTGCCCTGCCGGCTCAGACACCTGGCATGCCTAGGCCAGGGCCCTCATAGAGAGGGCAGCAAGGTGAGCGAGCCCCTCAGAAGCCACCTGCACACCCCTGAGCCCCAGCATGGGCGCAACAAGTGCAAGTTAGGGTCTCCATGTGACCGCACTGCGCAGAGGGCACCAGCGTCCCTGGCTCTCCCTGGGCTCTGAAAAAGTGGAGGAGGCCAGAGCACGTGGGTCAGAACTAATCCAGTCTCCCCTGAAAGCCTGGCCTGGACGGTTGGCTGCAGGGCTCAGATGACAGACTCCAGCCAGCACGAGCCTGGGAGTGCCTGGCCGACTCAGCCCTCAAGAGGCAGCGTCTTGGCACTCAGTGGCCACCAGTCCCTCCAGAATCATCTGCAAACTGCTGTGGACCTAACTGCTTAGGCGGGAACTCCAACAGAGACAGAGGGTCTTAGGAATATCTTCCTCCTCATTTCAGAGTACAGGTAGCCAGCTCTGGGGAACCAGAGCTTTCAGACCTCAGGGTGAGGCCGGAGGACCTCCCTGGGAAAGCCCACAGGTGACCCCTCAGAGGCAGCAGGAGGGCCGGGACTGCACCTCCCCCAGTTCTGGTGGTGGGTGATCGAGGAGAGCTAGGTGGGAGAGATGTGGAGTTGGCAGCCTGGGCAGGGGTCAAGGATCACCTGGCCACTGTGGCCTATTTCTCATGTGGCAGGGAAGGCCCCTCCCTCGCTGTGGGTGCGGCTGCATGCTCGGCCCCTTGGTCCTGACCTCTCACCTGCCAGGGCTGCCTGGGGCCCTCTCCAGGCAAAAGGGTGGGGCTTCCCCTGGGGCTTGCAGGGGCAGAGGGCCAGGGCTGCAGACCTCCTGCCCCCACCACGCCCCTGCCTCTCCCACCCCCAGCAGTTCTTGGTCACTGGACTCCCCCTGGACCTCCCTGCGCTGTTTGCCTTCCTTGGAGTGAGGAGGGCAGGACTGAGAGTACCGCAGTGCGGAGCTGGCCCAGTCTCTCTCGGGTGGGAGTGGGGCTCAGGATGCCCTGGCCGGGCCTGCACGTTCCCCAGTGTGCTGTCCCCATGCCCCTCCACATGCAGGCACATTGGTGGCAGAACCACAGCCCTGGGCTCCACACCCCAGCAACCCTGATGGGCACTGGCTGCAGCCGCACTGCGTCCTCCGCCCAGAACGGCTCGTCCCTCACCCTTTATGCTCTCGGGCAGGCGTTAGGCCCCGGGGGTGGGGCACGGGGGCCAGGGCTCTTGAGCAGAGTTGGGGGCTGCCCTCTTGCCTGAGGCCCCACCTGGCCTTCCGGAGGGCTGGAGGAGGCCCGACCCTGCCCTAGGCCTAGCTAGTCTCAGAGGCAGCTTCGCCCACACCCAGGGGGCTGGCAGGCAGCCCAAGGCTGGAGTGCTACCCACCGATGATATCTCCTTGCTCCGACACCATGGAGGCCAAGTCCTTGATGATCTGATTCACGTCCAGCAAGTCGCTCTGTAGAAACAAGACGGAGCCATCAGGAACAGCGGCTGCGGGGCACAGACCGAGGGTATCAGAGAGGGCAAGCCCAGAGAGGGGGCATGGTGGCACCCACAGAACCCAGAACCACACAGCATTTAGTGACCAGCTGGTCTGCCCACTTCCTGTCAGAGAAGGAGCGACCAGGGCCCAGAAGATCCCAGGACAAGCCCTAAGTCACTGCAAGTCAGAGGCAGGGCGGGGACCTGAATGCTCACTCCTGACTCCAAGGCCAAACCCCAAGCTCCCCAAGGACCCAGGGGCCTTCAGCTTCTCCACTGGGTACAGAGGCCCTGGGGCCTGCCCCTGGGGATTTGTCATCTAGTATAGGACAGTGTTCTCAGCACTGTCGTGGAGCCCTGAGGAGACGAGGGCAGAGCACCCTGTCTGAACCCCTTGCTGGGCTGCTCCTGAAGATATGCCATCTCTGTCGCCTGAGGGCTCCTTGCCAGGAGGTCCTAACTTCCCCTCGACGTGCACCAGCACCG
Organism: Indri indri; assembly: GCA_004363605.1. NCBI lineage: Eukaryota > Metazoa > Chordata > Mammalia > Primates > Indriidae > Indri > Indri indri. Next base: position 28,800 of record RJWJ010002381.1, read on the forward strand.
AGCTCGGGTCAGCACACAGGTGCTGCTCAGAAGTCGCCATGGAGCAGGATGGACAGATGGAAGGGTGGTGGGTGGACAGATGGTGAAAGGATGGATGGCTGGATGGGTGGACAGATGGGGGCGTAGATGGATGGACAGATGGTGAAAGGATGAATGGGTGGAGGGGTGGGAGGGGGTGGATGGATGAAGGGTAGATGGTGAAAGGATGGGTGGGTGGATGGATGGATGAATGCATGGATGGTAGACGGGTGAGTGGATGGATGGATAGATCGTGAGAGTGGATGGGTGGGTGCGTGCGTGGGTGCATGGGTGGATGGACGGTAAAAGGACGGGGGGGGGGTGGAGGGTACCCGCTACCCCAGCACAGCACACTGGCCTCTTGCGTCCTCCATGCTGTCCAGCTTCATCCTACTCCTTGCTCCAGCACCGTGGCCACGATGATGGCGAGGACATGCCACGCCACTCTCAGACCACACACCTGGGCCTGTACTGAGGGCAAGGCACACACCACCCTTCATACCAGGCACCAGCCACCAGCCACAAGGAGCGGTCCTGGCATCCACCCGACAGAGGAGGCAGTGGGGGCTCCAGAGGCCCCGTGACCTCCCGGGCAGTTCATAAAGGGGATGAGTTGGGACTCGCACGGTGCCTACTGACTAGGCGCTCCTTTCCTGCCTGCCACGCTGCCCAGAGGACAGCTCCTCCACTGGTCGGCTGCATGGCCCTGGGCACACCTGCCACTCATTGCCCCGGCAAAGCCAGCCCTCCTGCACAGGTGCCCGGCTGTGCCAACCCTCACGCAGTGCCTGGCACACAACTGGGCTGGAGCCTGGGCCAGGGGGCAGTATCTACATGCCTGCGGAGACAGGGAGGGGTGGCCGTGACCCCTGCCCAGCACCCCCACCCACTCCACAGCTCATTTGGAGGCAGGATTGATTTCCACCAGGTCATCTCACCCCACCGCAAAAATGTTACAAAGAAATTCATTTTCTTCTCGGGAGTGTTTTGGGAAATGAAGCAATTAGCGTGATCTTAAACTGACAAGTACCATCAACCGCAATTCAATTACTGGGCTTAAATACAGCATGGGGTGGGCGGCCGCTCTGGAGGAACCGGCCCATGGCTGGAAAGGTGGTGGGGAGTGTGGGGCCCGAGGGTCTCAGCTCCAGTTTGTGTGTGTGGCGGGAGCAGCGGCAGAGGGAAGGATGAGCACTGGCTGGCCCTGGCCCCGTCACCACCACCTTTTCTGGAAGTGATGTCACAGGCCCAGAGGCCAAGCTTAGGTTCTACCTGAGATGGACACAGGTCATGAGTCATGGCTCAGCCAGGCCTGGGACAGAGCAGCCCCACCTTCACAGACTTCCCGGTGACTGACCTGACCCTGTCGGAGGCCAGGCACCGACCCTGTCACACACCAACTTTGACCACTGCCACCGAGCACAGCCAGGCCTGGTGTTCCCTAAGCCTTGGCTGCACGTGGACTAAGGGACTCGTAGGGCCTCTCTAAGGGCTTCACAGGCAACAACCCACTCGCCTCCCCACACTGTGTGTGACACACCGATTATTACTCCACAGACAGGAAAAATGGGTCACAAGAGAGGGTTAGTGACTTCTCCAAGGACACACAGCTGGAAAATGTTGGGGCCAGCATCCAACCCAAATTTAGGCAGAACCCAACCCAGGTCACTACCCCCCACCCAGGGACTGAAGCCTCCCTCTAGGATGGGGACCCAGGGCCCCTGGTCAGTACTCAGGGATGGCAGGCCTTCCTCTGGGATGTCCTGTGGTGCAGCCGGTGGGCTTAATGTGTGTGAGCCGAGCAGGAGAAGCTCAGGGCCATGCTGGCGCGGTGCTGCCAAGTCCTGGGTGGGAGGCCTGGCTCTGACCCCCTGCCCAGCCTATGGGGACACAGCCTTGGCAAGCAAGGACAGGGCAGGGAGGGGTGCAGCTGAGCAGGGCCCAGGACCTCCAGGTTGCCCGGGCTGTAAATCCCTGAGGCCCGGCCTTGCTGTTCCAGTCACGTCTCTGTGAACACATGGCTCCTGAATTGGACATTCCCCGCTTGCAGCAGTGTCAAATCCAGTATCTGGGACAGCCTGGGCTGGGATATGCTGTCCCCAAGTCACACAGAGTCCCTGATGTGCTGACAGTGTATGGATGGCTCGTGTTCCAGGCGTCAGGGAAAGCCCCCTTGGAGACGTGGAGGCCAAGATGATTTTCCAGCTCCATGGGGACACTGGGAACACTTTGACTATGGCCACTGAACAGCTCACAGACTCTCTCCACCAGGGCCTGTTTCCTCCTGGGCAGGATGTTTTGTAGTCATCACTGGCCCAGCTGCCTGCTGTCTGGTGTGGCTTGGGGATGCCCTGCCCAGGTCCCCACCAAACACACCAACAACGTGTCGGGGTGGCAGTACGACAGAGGAGCTGGGGGCGGCGGCACACGCCCTGCGCCGGGGCCACAGCCGGGGCCCCCTGCCCCCACTGGCTGAAGCGAGCAGAGAGAGGCGGCGGGGAGCAGTGATCACTGTGCACTGGGATGCGCTGAGACACAGGGACATTTATGCCACAGCCAGTGCAGCAGACACAGAGACTCCCAGAGCCTTCGGTGAGGTGGGGGGAAACTACAAGCAGCCTGTGCCTGCTGGGAGAGGTGACCAAGACCTCACGGTACCAGGGCTTCCGATGTCCCAGCTACAGGAGACTCAGCCTCAGCCATGTACAGAGGGACTGGCATTCCCCGACCTCTTGGAGGTGAATGCAAGATTTTACATGAAGACGTCTCTTGCTCATTTTAGGTGTCCCCCTTTCCAAGGTGCCTGGCACTCAACCTTTGCCCTGGACCTCTTCTCAGCGATGCATGAGCTGCTGGTGCAGAAGCCGAGCCAGCCCAACTCGCCCAGCTCAGATCCAGTATCCCTCCGAGGCGCTCACTGATGAGTGAACATCGTTCATCTTGAACAAAAGGGGGAACCAAAGCTTGAACAAAAGCTCAGGCTCGTTTTACCAGAGCCTTGGGCTCCTGGCAAGCAGCCATGGCTAAGAAATTCCGACTCTTATGTTCTGGAAAACAGCTCACTGCAGACAACCACCCTCCCCACAGTCCCAGGGCAGGGCCAGCCTGGCCCCATCCTGGGGTGCACTCCCTGTGTAGAACAGGCCTGACTTCGGGCAGGAGTGGTGAGCCTGGGGCTACGACCCCTCCTCCTGCACCGCCGGGGCCCCACTGCCCCCCTCCTCCTGGTAACTGTGGCAGGGACCTCCTGGAATGAAACAGGAGGGCTGCTTAGAGCAAGGGCAGCCCCAGACCCCAGGTCCTGCCACAAGGGCCATCCTGGCTGTGCAGTCACTGGCCCACTGGCAGGATCGGGGCAAGGTGCACCCTTGCCCTCAAGACTGCCTCAGTGGCCCTGGATGCAAAGAATGGGCCAGGCCTCTGCACGGGAGCTTCCGTGGAAGGAGAGCAGGGAGGCCGAGGCCTCTTCCTCCAGATCACTCCAGGGTGCCAGGACTTCCTAGGGCTGTCTCTCCTTCTCCTGGCACCCAGTGCTGGTCTGCAGAACGGACTAAGGAATGAGGAGCTGAACATGACCCTGTAGCCACAGCAGAACTGGGACTTGGAGCTGAGCCTGTCACTGACCCTACGAGGTGCCCAGAGAGTGGGCCACTTCCAGGAGCACAGAGGGGGACATCTGGGCAGGCAGCTGGCATGGACAGTGGCCCTCTGGTCACTGTGTGGGCAGCTGGGCCCTGAGCACCTGGGCTGACCCCAGCTCCAGGGGGAAGGGGCCCAAGGCAGCCAGGTTCTGAGCCCCAGGCACACCCATGGGTTCACAGTTCACCAGAGATCAGGATCCCACCAGGGACCCAGGTGAGAGCCACGTTCCAGGCAGAAGTCCAGCCCTCACTCCCGGGGTGACAGAGATCAAGGTCAGGCCTGAGGAGGTGGGGCCTCCACTGGGGCCCAGAATCGCTCCTGCCTGGGTGCTGGAGCTGCCCCAGGGCAGGCGGGAGGGCGGCAGGCGTGGAAGGGTGTGCCCTGGTGTGGGCAACCAGAGGGCGGGAGGATGCCGGGGGTCAAAGAAACGCCTGATCTGGTAAACGTGTAAGTCACCCAATCACTGTTTGGATTGCTTCTAAAACTAGAACTCATTAAAAGCTTTCACAGAATTTTCTCTTCTTTTACTGGCACTGGGGAACAACCACCTCGCATAGGACATAAGAAAACGTGTGTGTGTGTGTGTGTGTGTGTGTGTGTGTGTGTGTTCGTTCCCTTCACTTTTAAGAACAAGAAAAAAATACGACTGCATTTTTCTCTATCACACGATCTCTTATAATTAGGATCTTGTCAACCGCCCACCTACAAAGACGACTGTTCCAGTTAATGGAATAGCCACACTTTACTTCTTTACTTACCTATTCACTTATTTACAGTTAGATCTTAGTCAGGTGAATCGCCTCCCTGCACCGGCTGTGCACTACTACACACAGGGCAGGGCTGCTGGGTCTGCCTGGAGCCTCGGAGGCTTCCTGGGCTGGCACCTCGTCCCATCCTCGGCTCTCCCAGGCCTGCCAGGTAGCCATGGCAACAGAGCAGCTGGTGTGTGCTGAGCTCTGCACCTGGGTCAGGTGATGCCACTGCTCAGGAGCTCCAGCAGGTGACGTGGCCTTGGTGGGCAGAGCCGGCTGGGAGCTCCGTTGGCTGGAGCAGTGGCCCAGCAGGCCCGCACACGCTGACAGTGGGCTGAGGATGCATGCCCACCTCATCCACCTCACCAGCCCTGGGAGGCACAGCACTGCCAGCCAGCCCCGCAGCAGCACAGGCGCCCCGCCAGAGGTGGAGCTGCTGGCCCCTGGGGCACTGGCCTTCGCGGGGTTCCTCTTTCTGCACTGGGTCTCTACTACTCCTTGTGGGTGACCCTGGTAACATCCCTTCATTATCATCCTCACCTGAGAAAGGCCAAGCGAGAGGTAGCTCTCAGAACATCACAGTGAGGACGGCCCTGTTCTAGAGTCGGGCAGCCTGGGCTCGAATCCCAGCTCTGCCACACACGAGCTGCGTGACCTGGGCCAAGTGATGGGGCTTCTCTAAGCCTCTGTTTCATCCTGGATAAAATCAGAACGTAGGAGTGCTCACTCTCACAGAGCTTTGGTGTGGGCTGAGATGTACATAAATAATGGCAGCAGAGCCCTTCCGTTAAAACACAAATCTTCCATGGAGTCCCCATACAGAAACTTACTTATCTATATGCCCACCCACCATCCTCCATCCCTCCTTCCCACCCCTTATCCTCCCCCCTCTATCCCTCCATCCCTCCGGCCCCCATTTGTTCATTCAACAAGCACTCACTGGGAGCCCACATAGTGTCCGGCATTCTTTGAGGTGCTGGAAAGACAGAAATGACTAGGACAGACAAAATCCCCACCTCCATGAGGCTTCCATTCTAGCGGAGGGAGATGAACAATAAACAACAAGGTAGTTAAAGTAGATGAAAAAGCAGAGGAGGGATAAAATGTTCGATGGGTAACACTGGCGTCCAAACCCACGGGAAGGAAAGCGAGCTGCTTGGCTGTCTGGGGAGCATCGCTCCAGGCTAAGGGACCACAGGTACAAAGGAGCAGGGGCTTGCCACGTGTCAGGCCTGCCCGGAGAGCTGTGAGTACGCTGGGCAGCGCGCAGCGGCAGAGAGCGGGCACTCAATGCCAAGGCCATGGGAGTGCGGCAGGCTGCCTCTCCCAAAGGTGGCTACACCAACGTACCCTCACCCCACATGCTCTTCCTTCAAAGTGACAGACATGTCTCCCTCAAGAGGTGGGGATGCTGGTCCCCACCTCTTTGGCCTGGACCCACAGAATGTGGTGGAATTGATACTTCACGATTTCCCAGGCTAAACCACAAAATGTCAGGACCCTGGCCTCGGGAACCCAGACCCCACGTTGTGAGGAAGCCAGGCCACAGAGAGGGGCCACATGTGGAGCTCTGGCTAAGAGCCCCAGCTCAGGTGTCAGCCAACAGCCAGACTCCAGCTGGGAACAGGAAAGAAGGGGCTGCACTGGCCCAGTCCTGGGTTCCCCTTGGCCATCTTATTCTTGTTTTAGCCAAATAAGAAAAGGTGGTCTAGGGCCCATGTCGGGGGACAGGGACAGGGGCAGCCCATGTGAGGACAACAACGACAGGGAGCAATTAACCCCAGAGCCAGGAGGGGGGACTAAACCACTCCAGGGGCTGGAGGGGGCTAGGGCCCTGCTGGGGACCAGAGGGAAGGTGGGGATGAGGAAGGGCACTGTGGGTGAGGAGTAAAGTGGAGGGGTGCCATGAACCCCTATAGGGATGAACCAGGATTACCCCATTAACACCTGGGGTGACAGTGAGGACCCAAATACCAAACACCATGCTGAGGGCAGTCCCACGTCACGCCTGCACCCACAGGGCTTGCAGGGACTTCTAGTTTGCAAACCACGTTGCACACGCCCATTGTCTCAAGGTCTTTCCATTTCTGACCATGTGCATGACTAGGAACCCAGGGCTCAGAGAGGGACACGGGAGGAACTGTGAGAGGGTGCTGGCCAGAAGCTGGGACATATCTCTGGCCCAGGAACACTGAAGCCTGCTGGTGGCCACAGGGACCCTGCTTCTCCTCGGAGTCCCATAGGATTGGCCTTAGAGGGCGGAGACAGCCGTGCCCAGCACCAGCTCCCTCCCGGCCAAAGCCAGGGTCTGCACTGCCGCAGAACACTCTGAAGGGCTTGGCTGGATGGACAGACTGCCGAGCGGCAGCAGACAGCCCTGGGGACAGAGCTGCCTGCCATGGCAGCAGACAGCGGCTCCTGGACCTGACCTAATTGAGCGCTCAGACGCCTCTTCACCCACACCCAGCGTTGTGCTGCTGCTCAAACACAATTAAAGCTCACGCGCCCAGTGGCACGGTGGGAACAGCTCCTGAGCCATGAGAAGACACGGCCGCTGGCCAGGAGGCTGCCGGCGACCGGCACCTGCCTCAGTGGCACCTGGACGCCCAACACCCAGAGTCCTCAGAGGCTTGGGGCGTCCACCTCGGACCACACCAGGGAGGCGCCGTAAGCTGGGAGGCCAGAGACAGGCTACCTCAGCTCACGGGCAGGGACAAGGAGCCCCAGAGAGGGGAACAAGCACACGGCTGGAGGTGGGCAGTGCCCCAGGACCCCCAAGCCACCTCTCCTGTCTGAGGGACCCACCAGCAGATCTGGCTTCCACATGTGCCTGGCATGGACCCCTAACAGACCCTGCCTGGGAGATGGCAGATGGCCCCAGGTCCTAGGTTCAAATGCCAGGGCTGCCAGGCACTGTGCCTTTCAGAGACCAACACCACCTGGGTCAGGGGTGAGACTGCCTGGGTTCCAGCTGTGCAGTCTCCCTCACCGGGAGGTGGATGGCAACATCCTCCCGGAAAGGAGCTTGTGCACTGGGGTGACACTCGATTCCCGCTCACGCTCGGGTGGCCGCTCTGCCCCTTGACTTAGCCCTGTTTAGCTGGCTGGAAGGAGCCTGTCCAGGCAGAGTCTCAGCACCATGGAGAGGGCCGGCTGGTCAGCTCTCAAGCTCCACCTGCACTTGAGTAGCCTCGCTTTTGGCCTGGGGCTACTTCTAGTGTTCGTTCAACTCCAACCGTGTACAGGAAATACAAAGGGAGACGCCCAGTGCATGCTATTAACGGTACAGGGAAACACGTGCGGTCCTGGCTCGGCCGTCCATGCCCAGACCGGGGGCTGAGAGAGTTCAGCGCTGGCCCAGCCTCATTGAACCTCCAGCCCTCCCAGCCCCTCCCCACACCCCACAGCAGCTCCGAGGGATGCTGCTTCTAGATGCGCCACACACTTTGGCTCACCAAGTCCTCGCACAGCCCCATGGGAGAAGCCCCCACACTCTCCCTTTCACGGGAGAGGAAACCGAGGCCCAGGGAAGGCTGGGACTGGCCAGGCTCAGGACAGGGGACAGTGAGACCAGGCCCTGGAGTAGCTGCCTCGTTATCAGCCCAGGCCTGTGGGGCTGAGCTGGGCTAGACTACCCTATTCCCTCCCCCAGGGCCAAACAGCTTGGCAAGGGGATGGAACCAGCAGGGTTGGGGAGATGCTGTCCATGGGGCCTTCCAGGCCAGGGCTCAGGCCACAGGCACAAGGGCCTGGCGTGGGGGTTAGGCAGGGACACACAGCAAAGGCCCCCTATGGCCAGCACCACACCAGGCACAGCCAAAGTCTGGCCTGCAGGGGTGGGGGGCTCCAGGGCCGTCACTGCCACGGACAGCAACATCACTGAGAAGTGGGCCAGAGACCAGGCAAGCAGGCAGAGACCCTCCTATACTATGGGCCGAGGGTCGACAGAGGACCGTGGTGGACAGGTGCAGAGTTCAGACCTCTTACCCATGGGGGCCCTGAGTCCATCCTGGAGGCGCAGCCAGAGGGCAGGATGGGCCATTATCATGGGGTTAGGCACCCTGTGGAAGGGGGTAGTTAGTCAGCTTCATGCATTCACTCAACAGGTATCTGCCGAGCAGACTACCATGGGCCCTGGGGAGCAGACTCACACTGGGCAGGCAGTCCCTGCCCACAGAAAGCTGCATGCTCATGGGACTGACAGGTGACACCAGCATGGCTAGCAAGCAGGCGGAGCAGAGACTCCTGGGTAAGAGGGGGTGGGCAGAGAGCTGGCGCAGGTGAGGGTGGCAGGGAGGGCCTCCCCAGGAGGGCGCACCTGAGCCCAAGTCTGAAGGCCGGTGGAAACTGCAGCGCCAAGATCTGGGATGTTCTCGCGGGTCACACAAGCCAGCAGAGGGCTGCTCAGGGGCTGGGTCTCTGGGGTTGAACACAGTCATTGCAGAGCCCTCCAGGGGCAGTACACCCTCACTCAGAATCTAACTGGACGAGGTCCAGGTGGCCCACAGAGCTGACACCAGTGCCATGTACCACTGGGGGAGGCCCCAGCCCCCGCGGCCTCCATTGTCCCCTGCCCATCCACTCCCTGGCCCCTCTGGAGTAAGCCATGGGGCCCCCTCAGGTTCCTGATGGGCTATCACCTCCCTCAGGCCTGGGGACTCTGCTTACTGCCACGTGGGTTGTCTGAGCCTCCCTCGACCACCCCATTTCACAGATGAAACTACTGAGGCAAATAGCACGCTCAAGGTCCCCCAGCTGGTCAGTGGAGACTGAGGCCTAAAGCTGGGACACCGCATCCCAAGTCTGCCCTTTGTTTCATCCATTGGATGATTCTGGGGAGGAGGAGGAAGAAGGAAAGAGACACTCGGTGGGGCCGCCAACCCTATGACAGAGCCCTCACCACGGACTCACCTCCACCTCCCAACTCGGCATCCACCCACAAGCACTCACGGAGGCCAAAAAGTGAGAAGGAAAGCCAGGCACGCAGAAATCGGATGCAGCACCAACCTGCTGTTGTGACAGCAATTCCCCTCCCTGGGCCTCAGTTTCCCCATCTGTCCACACTCTACCACCTACCAAATAAGGTTAGTCCTAGAAAGCAGACCACAGTGGGGGCTCGCTTGGACACAGTCTCACCTTGGTGACTTCTGAACATGTAAAATCATGCACATGCCCAAGCCCCAAGGGGTTGAGGGGATGGGTGGGACAAGGAGCCGCTGGAGTCTTCAGGAAAGGCTGTGGCCAGCCAGGTGTGAAGCCCCACGCAGTCCTCCTCAGGCTGCTTCCCCAGCCCCGCCCCCCACCAAAACATCATCACCGCCCACCCCCACAGGCCTTTGTGGTGCTGGGCAGACACCCGCAGAGCGGCCCAGCCACGGAGGGCCTGGGGACACCCAAGCCTCTGCTGCTGTTGCCGAGTCTCACGGCTCCCTCCTGCTGATTGAGTCTGACCGCTGCCAAGGCTAATGGCGATTTGTGTTTTGTTTTTTCTGTTTCCAAAGACCAAAGGGAGTGAGCGGTGCAGGCAGCGGAGGGGCTCGCTGCAGATGCTCCAAGAAAGCTGACCCCACCCCATCAACCCCTGTCTGACACCTGCTGTCTGCTGGCATGAGACCCCACGTCTTCTTCACCGCCCCCGCGCTGCAAATGAGGAAACTGAGGCTGGCAAGGCCAGGATGACCATGGGTCCTGCTCACTCGGCCCCTCTGCAAACCCCAGCACAGCACCGAGCTGTGAGAAGCCAGGTCTCTGATCTGGGCACAGGCCCAGCCCCTTGACTGAATCCAGTCCAGACCTGCACGAACCCATCTCCTCTCCCTGCAGCGACCCAGGTCCCTTCGTCTCTCGGCTGGACAATGGTAGCAGCCTCCATGTGGGGTCCCTCCCTTCTGGTAAAGGCCACTGCTCTGCCCGTATTCACTACACAGAGAACCAGACAGCAGCGCCCTGGAGCCTGGTCTACCCAAACCCCATCCTGGAGGCTGCCACACAGCACGAGCCCCACGTCTGGCTCCAAGACGGCCACCGGGAGGCTGTTCAAGGCACGGGCAGCCCTCAGGCCTCCTCGTGAGGCCCCAGAAGCAGGGCTCGCAGGCTCAGGACAGGGAGAAGCTGGCTCCCAAGTAAAGATGGAATCCTGTGGCCCACCCTGCTGCTTCTCCTGGGTTGGCTGCCAGGAAGCTCAGAGGTGAGCCAGGCCCACCATTCAGGGGTGCAGCCCTCAGCGTCGCCTGCCTGTCCGTGCCCTGGGCCCTGCCCTCCTCATCTGGGAGTCTGATCCCTTTGGTAGCAGGAGCTTGTTAGCAGCTTCCACTCCCTGGACTCACTCCTGAAGCAGTGTCCCTCACTCCTGCATGCCCACGGCGGCAGGCCAAGCCTGTGCTCCCGGAAAGACTGTCAGCCTCTCGACCTAAAGGGAGCAGGTCCCTCTGCCTCTCCCAGGCTTCCCAGGATCTGGAGTCATCAGGAATGACACTCCTGGATCTGTTCCTCTGCTTCTCTGGGAAAAGTGGGCCTCGCTGTGCCAGAAGAGAGGGATAAACAACATCTCTGTGTTTTGGTCATTCAATGGACTGCCTCAGCAACAGCGACAGGCTTGTCTTCCAGCCAAAGACATGGGCCCCCAGCAGCGGCCCCCTGCCAGGGCAAAGATGGAACCAGAGCTCCCCCTCTCTGGGGAGCGCGAGGATGGGGTGAGGAGGGGACAATGACTCACGAAGGCAGCAGGGCACTGGATGGAGACCTCGAGACATGAGCACTCCTCTGCCAGGCGAAGTGGGGAGGGGCCCGTGGCAGAGGCAGGGAGGTGGGTGGCCCCACAAGAATGGGCGTGAGAGAGGGGGGCTCCCTGTGGGGCATCCACCACCTTCCAGAGTGGAAGGCCTGCTCCTTGGGAGAGCAGAGTCAGCCACAAGTCCTAAGCCAGTGACCCAGTTTACTGATTTTCCCAGGTTCCCATTTTTCTAGAAGAATCAGCTCTTAGGGGACATTTGTTCCAGAAACCCAGCCCCTAGGAGCTTCAGAGCAGGCTGGTGAGGAAGCCCAGAGGGATGGAGAACATGCCCATGGTCAAACGTGGGGGCTTGGCTCCCACTGCCAACAGGGGCCCTGTGTCCCCACCAAGCCGCCTGACTGCTTACCTGCACCTCAGCATGAAGAAGAGGCGGCTCGCTCCACGCACACTCACACACACTTTCACATTCATACACTCACGCTCTCACATTCACTCACGCAGTCACACTCTCATACTCACACCCTTACACATTCACACACACTCACTCTACATACACAATCACACGCATACTCTCATACACTTAAACACTCATGTACACTCACGTACACTAAGATACACTCACTCTCACACACACACACACCCCCTCGCACACTCACATTCATACACGCTCTCACATACACTCACACTCACACATCCCAGACATGTGTGCCTTTCAAGATATCACATGTGTTTAGCGGCTGTCATGAGATTACCTGTGGGCCAGAGATGCAGCGGGCAGGAGGCATTATATGCGTGAAAACTTCAAAAAAACAAGTAACGAGCAGCATCCAGTCCCCACGCCCTACCGTTGGCGCCTGACAACTCACCCTCACCACCTGCTGGCAGCACCATCAAATTGCAGGTTCAGTTCTGAGTTATTCAACCATTCATGCTTGGCACTAACTCACCTCTGTTAGTGCTAAACAGCCTTCCAGAAACCTAAACATCCAGCAAATAAAATGGCCACAGCGACTGAGCTGGGACTGTGAGTGCAGGCACTGGGCCCCTGGCCAGAGCACTCCTGGGTTGCCCTATTAGGAAAACCCAGGAAGGAACAGAGACAGGGCTCCCCGGACACCAGTCTCTCCACCACAAGGACCAGATAGATGCCCACGGAGGGGCAGTCAGCACAGGCAAGGTCACGGGGACCCAGCTCCAGCCCCTCCAGGCAACGGGTGGCCTCGGGATGCTGGCCACAGGGTGAGCAATGCCACAGCAGGGCTCCCTCAGTCCCTGGCCCAGCCTCTGCGCGGAGGGATGAACGTGTGTGCCCACACCCACCCCTGAGCCCTCACCTCTAGCTGCAGGATGGCCTCCTCACGCAGACCATCCCGCCATGGCCCTCACCTTCGTCTGGAGGATGGTCTCCTCACACCACCCACCCCATAGTCCTCACCTCCATCTGCAGGATGGCCTCCTCACGCAGCCCACCCCACGGCCCTCACCTCCATCTGCAGGATGGCCTCCTCACGCAGCCGGATGGCCTCCAGGTCCTCCTCCGTGATATCTGGAAGCAGCACCTGCTCCTGGCTCTGCCAAACGCCGTCGCCCCCATTAAAGATCTTCTCATCATTGGCCAGCTCCACAAAAGGGACCTGGGGACTCTGCAGACAACAGAGGCAGACCCTGTGACCACCAAGCCCCAGGCCACAGTCTTCTTCCTGCAGATCTCAACACGAGAGGAGGCTCCAGAGCCTCTGGGAGTCAGGGCTGCCCTACGCTCTGGCCCACACCTGTACCTGTGGGGGCATGAGAGGAGGCTGAAGCCTGGGGCTGCTGTGAACGGCGGGCAAAGATCCAGGATTTGTGGACACTGGCCCCCTGCCCTTCAGCACATGTCCCCCCTCCAGCCATCCCAGGCTTAGATGCGGAGCACTTGGCAGGCTCCCCGCTCCACGGCCCTCAGCCCAAGCCTGGGCCACCATGTCCTGGGCCCAGATGCAGAGCTGGGAGGACATGTCCCTGACCTCAGGGAATGCACAGCCCACCCCGTGTCCCCAGCTTTGGGGATCATGAGCCCCTCTGTGAACCCACAGAAAAATGCCCCTATGCACGTAAACACAAATTCTACCTTCTCATTCTGGGGGCTGTGGAAATCGAGGCTTGGAGAGGAAGGGGCTGCAGGCAGGGCACAAGCACCACCCAAGGGAACCCGCTGGGACTGGACCACCAGGGAGGGGAGCCTGAGAGATTTTCTTCAATTTGTCTTCATTCCACACTGATTTCTTTAATTCACCAAATTTTGAAATTTAGTAAGATAGTGCCTTTTCCTTCCATTAACTCCATTTGCTCTCTGATAGGATAATCTGGGGTTGCCAGACCTCCACCTGAGACCCTGGTGCACTGGCCACACCAGGAAAGGATTCCCGGGGTTGGAGAGTATTTCCAGCTCAAACACCAGAGCCTTGGACTCAATGACAGCCGCCCCCCCTTGCCCCTGCCTGTCCTTGTGGACCCTAGACTCAGTCTCCCCAGCCCTCTGTGAAAGGCATAATCAAGGTCTTCTCTCCAGTTCTGGGAAATGCCCTCCTTCAAAGCACGGGGGCCTGGCCAGCCTGGTATGTCTGCCTTCATAGCAGGGCCCTCAGGGCAGTGTGGCCAGCTTTGCCTGGGTCCCAGCCTCTCAGGTGTAGGCCCTGCCTCCTGTGCACTGTCCTGGGGGGTCTGGGGTACGGACGGCATGGAACTGACTGGGAGTGGGCACCTGGGCTGGGCCTGGGTGCAGCAGGCAGCCTCTCTGACTCCCCTTCCCACCAGACCCCACTGACCTCTGCCCAGCCTAGTGATAGCACTGTCCTGCCAAGGGCAGCCATCCACACAGGCCAAGAGGCAGGGTCTCCCTTGGCAGCAGGAAGACTCCAGAACACAATCCAAAAGACAGTCTTTCCTGGCATGCTTTGTGGGGCCCATGGTGCCCACTTTGTGTCAGGTCCTGGGGCAAGAGTAGGTGCATGGGTGAGAACCCCGAGCGAGCACAGACAGACCCCGCTGGGCACAGAACAAGAGGATCCCGCAAAGAAGAGCTTCAGTATGTTTCTGGCAGGAGTCACTCCAGGCGGGTGTGTGAAGCTATGAAAGCTGTGTAATTGTGTGACTGCATCCAAGGACAGGGTAGGGTGGCAGGGCACCCCCCCACCCCACCCCCACCCGCCCCCTGTCCCATGGTTCTGTCTGAGACTGCTCGCTGGTGATGGCAGGACCAACAGTAACAACAGCAGCCACCACGAGCCTTCAGAAGGACCAGGCAGGTGCCACATCTTGTCTGCAGTTTTCCTCAGGACCCTGTGAGGTGGGCATGGCCTCCTCATTTAAAAGGGACAGCTTGTTAGGTCCCACAGGTGGGATGGCTGACACTGCACCGACCCAGTTCTCCCTCCCAAGCCCACACTCTTCCTACATACCACGCTAATGCGGGGGAAGTCAGCAGAGGACTCTAAATAAATAAATACGTGGATAGATGAATATAAAATAAAAGATCTAAAAAATCTGTTGACAAGCGCTACTTGTCCAAGGCAGTAATTATCACCTCCCCTTCCCGGCGTGGGCGGGAGGAAGTGAGCAGCGCCCGGGGGTGGCAGCGGGAGGGAGGCACTGGCCCTGCGCCAGGCCCACAACCCCCGCTGGCTCCCTTCTGTGGCTCCAGCCCCTCCTGGGCTTCCAGGGCACTCTCAGAAGAAACCTTGGCCCTGGCCCCGGCCCTGGCATTGGCGCCAGCTGAGGGACCCAGGCAAGGCAGGTGCGTTCTCTGGGCCTCAGCATCCTCATCTGTAGAATGGGAATGCCACCGCCCACAGCCCTGCACTCTGTGCTCAGCGCACACTGCTACGCCTCTGGCTGATCCTGTCTGCAGGGCACTGCAAGAGCACACGCCTCACTCCGACCAGGAGCAACCCGCCTGAGAACCTGGGCTCCCCAGAGTTGGTGAGGGCCACGGGACAAGCTCCGCCCCCTCGTTCCTGCACAATCCTGGGCAGGTCCCTCAACTTCTCTGAGCCTCAGACTTCACTTCTGAGAAATGGAGCTGACACCACTCACATCCTTGAGTCAACTCCAGGAGAGAACGCGGTGAGTGAGGACCCTGGGCACAGGGAAGCCACAGGGAAACACACATGACAACAATGTGCCACTTTAAAGCCTCCAATGGAAAGCAGGAGGCCCTGTGCTTCCCAAGTGCTGTGAGGCAGGAGTGCAGGGACGCTCCTCCCATGGGACCTGGCATGAGCCTCTAGAGAGCAGCAGGGGGCCGAGTGCAGACTCCACCTCCCAACAGTGATGTGCCCCGAGACTGAGCCCAGCTGACGCAGGTCCCCGCCCCACTCGCATCCTGGGGGCCTGAGGCTTGCCTGGACTGGGGCTTCTAAAAGCCCCAGGTAAACACAACAAACAACGAGGTAGGAGCCCAGAGCAGCCCCACCTGTGCACCCGAGGTCAGAGGTGCAGGAGCTCTTGCTCAGCCGTATGGCGACAGCAAATCCCTGCCAACGGGAGAGGGAGCTGCAGGAAATCCGGTCCACTCTTATGATGACATACTATGGGCCAGTAAACACAAGCGAGTCAGACACGCTAGGGAAGAAAGTGTCACAAGATGTTCTACTGAGACTTTCCCTGGCATTTGGGGGTCAGTGGAAGCTCCCACAAACACGGCAGAGGGTGCCAGGCCCCCCACGCAGACCCGCCACGGATCTGGTGCCTTCAGCTCGCTGTCACCTCCTCCTGCGCATAGAGAAGGGAGGAGCTTGGGAGGCGGGACAGGGCACAGGGACACTGGCCCAGGCTCGGTGGGTCTGGAGGTCCAGGGGAGGCGGTGGGGCTGGTGCAGGCCCGAGGAGATCCCGCAGGGGCCTGTCCCCCTCACCTCTGCAGGCCAGGCCAGGAAGAGCAGGGACCCGGGAGCCCACCCTCCCCAGCAGCACATGACAAAAGACAGGGAAGGAAGAAATGGCTTAGCCATCCAGTCCCCCTGCAGCCCTCCTCCTGAAAGGCTCACAAAGTGCTCCTTTATTCTCCTCACAAAGGCTCAATTTGGGTCTTTAGCGCGGAAGCAGGATTAGGGATTTGCTGGCAAGGTGCTGGGGCCGGCGCGGAGGGGACAGCCCTGTGATGGTTTTCCAGTGCAGGAGGCAGCCAGACAAAGGAGGCTTTCTCCTCCTCCAAGGCCCAGGGCTTGCGTCCTCATTTTGACACGTAGGGAAGAAACACAGGCCCCAGAGTGACCGCTGGAGAAGGAGCCGCACACATTTCCCGTGAGAAGAGATGAGGGGTGTTGAGAGAGGCTGCCTTCCACCCAGGGCAGGCCAGGAGCGGGGTGGCAGTGCAGGCCACAGCCGGTGTCCCCGGGCTCGCAGTAACTCTGGGAAACAATCACTTTCTCAGGCATTTGGCCTTGGTGGGAGGGTGGGGGTCAGGGCAAGAGGCACTCAGACACTTTGGGAAGGGCAGTTTCTCTTTAGCAGCCCCAGGGGAGGCCACTGGTTTCTCCAGATAGCAAGTGACCACTGTAGCTGATGGGGGCTGATTCTCATCAAAGCCGGAATGCCAGAGCTGCATGCCTGTGGCAATGCTGCCCCTGGCACCACGTTAAATAAAAGGACTGGGTTCGAGAGATAAGGGCAACTCTCTGCCCCATGCCCTGGACAGAGAAGCAGGACTAGGAATTTCCCACCAGCCTGTGAAAGTGAAACACGCTTTTAATTCTGTGGCCTGGGGACACACATACTTCTGCTGAGATCTATGCTGAGTTCACCAATTTTGGCACAAAGACAGCGTGACCTGCCACTGTGGGCTGTTCCCCTGAAGCTGAATGATCACAGGTCTATCCAGGGACAGGGGCCAGCCCAAAGGCACCCAGGTGCTGCTCAGAATGACCCTAGTACCAGCTAGAGGCTACAGTGGACCACAGCCAAGATCACCAGCTCCAGACAGACTGCGCAGCTCACACCCAGGCCCAGCCCAGGAAGACAAGGGGTGGCAGGCGCCCCTCGCTTCTGCCAGGACCCCTACTTAGCCTGCAAACAGCAGCCCCCGTGTCCTTGGCAAGAGTCCTTGTTGAACAGGGTTATATATCATCTCATCATTTATAGGTGCGAAATTTCTGGAGATAATCTAACCTTTTGAATTTCTCAGAAGCACTGTGAACCATTCCCCTCCCTTTTAAAAGAAAATTCTACACAAGATAACACACCTACGGGCCAATGCCCAGATGAGATGCACACAGCTCTGTGAATCCTTACAAAGGAAATACCGGCAGAGATACAGGACAGCCGGGACCCCAGAAGTCTCACTCTAACCCTGCCCCCAACAAGGGAAAATGCAGTGCTGGCTTCTAACCTGCCCAGAAAGCAGTCTGGCCTGGTTTTGAACTCAACAGAAACAGAATCAATCACATGGTAAGTCCTCTGTGGTTGTGACTCACTCAACATTGTGACTGAGGTGTCACTGGTGGACCTTGGTAGCCACGATTCTTTGCATTGCTGCAGTCTCCTGTTGTAGGAACTCAGGATTCGGCACAAATTATTGCCATTCTCTGCAGACTGGCTCTCTTCCCGGGTTTCTCCTGCTGCATATAGTGTTGCTATGAGCATTCTTACATGGACTTTTGGTGACTGTATACAGTTTTCCCACATTATCCATGGGGGATTAGTCCCAGGACCCCTACAGTTACCAAAATCTGCAGATACTCAAATCCCTGATACAAACTGGCATAGCATTTGCATATAACCTATGCACATCCTCCGATGCACTTTAAACCATCTCTGGATGACTTACTACACCCAACACAGTGCAAATGCTGTGTAGTGAACAGCTGATATACTGCATTGCTCAGGGGATGATGACCCCAAAAGTCTGTGCATGGTCAGTACAGCCATAATTTTTTTCTAATATTTTCAATCTGTTGGTTGAATCCACAGATACAGAACCCACGGATATGGAGGGCTAACTTGTATACATGTCTCCATTGGGCAGAACTGCAAAATCAAAGGTAAGAAAACATTGGGCCTTACAAAGTAGATATTCTCAGTGTTCCAAAGTGGTGGGGCATTTATACCCACATCAGTAGTACATGAGAATTCCAGCTGCCCCACATTCTGGCCAACACTTGGCATTTTCAGGTGTTATTCACGTTGCTTCTAGTGCTTTGGGTGAGTGCGAGGTGGTGTGTAGTGACAGAGCATCACGGGTTCACTTTCCCTGCTCCTGACAACTAACGTCCAATGCATGCTCACATGCTTATTAGCCAACTGGAAATCCTCTTTCGTGATATGCCTGAGGCTTTTACTCTTTTTTCTTTTCAGATAGAGTTGTCTGCATTTTTCTTACTGACTTATAAGAGATCCTTATATTTCATGGATGTAAGTCCTTTTCAGATATGTGTCATGCAAATACCCTCTCTCATCCTATGGGTTGCCTTTTCACTCTCTTAATAGTGTATTAATTTTAACAAACCTAAGTTTATCAATCTGTTCCTTTACAGTTAGCACTTCTGCCTCTGAGTAAGAAATGTCTGCCCACATAAAGATGTGAAGGTAGCCTTCTCTGGTATCTTCTAGAAGTGTTGTCTTATCTTTTGCATGTAGGTCTATGATCCAGCTGGAAGAGTTTTTTGTGCATTGACTGAGTTAAAGTTTGTAAAGGATCCTTTTTTTTTTTTTAGTTCAAACATTCAAGTGATGAAGCACCAAGCCCTGAATAAATCATCTACTTCCCACTGCAGGATGGTCCGCCTGACCACAAACCTGGCCATCACGTGCGTGTGGGTCTACATCCCAAATCCATTCTGTCCTGTGGCTGTCGGTCTGTCTAGCCTTGCACAAACACCACTGTTTCCATTTCTGTGCTTCATGTCATGTTCCAATACCTGGCAGCATAAACTCTTCACTTTGGTTTTTCTTCAAAATTGTCTTCACTATTTTCAGTCTTATTCATATTTCCACATACATTTTAGAATCAGCTTGACAATTTAAACACACACGCACATGCATGCTTAAAACCTGTTGGAATTTTACTGGGATTGTATTGAATCTATAGATTCATTTGGTGAAAACTGACATCTCTATAAACATGGCAGCCCCCTCCATCATTTAAATCTTTTGCAATTTCAGTAATGCTTTGTAGTTTTCAGCGTAGCAGCCTTAAATTCATAGATTTCTTTCTAGTTTTGATGCTATTATAAATGGTATCGCTTTTTAAATTTCATTTCCAAATTGTCTTTGGCTAGCATACACAATGTCTTCTTGTATATTGACCTAGTTCCAGTAGTCTTGGCAAACGCATTTATCAATTCTAACAGCACATCACAGATTATTTCCCACGTACACAATCACGCTTTCTGCGAGTACAGTTTGTTTTCTCTTCCCAATCCTTATACCTTTATTTTTTTGCATGCCTTATTGCATTGGATAAGATTCCTAGTACAACAGGAATAGATGCAATAGTACTAGACATGTGTTTTGTCCTCAATCTCAGGAGAAAAGATTTTAGTATCTTCCCAGTAAGTGTGATGTTAACGGTAAGGTTTTTAAAGATACCCTTTAACAGATTAAAGGTATTCCCATCTATTCCTAGCTTGCCAAGAGTTCTTCACCTTCCTTAAGTTAGTGCTGAATTTTATCAAATGCTTTTCTGTATCCATTGAGATGACTGTACAGCTTTTATCACTTATTCTATTAAAGTGGTGAATTATACCGATTGTTTCTGAATGCAAAGTAACCTTGCATCCCTAGAATAAGCTCTACTTTATAACGATATATCCTCCTTTTTATATATTTCTTACATATATTTACTTTATTAGCATTTTGGTTAGGATTTTTGCTTCTATGTCCATGAGAGAGACTGATATATTACTTTCCTTCTTGTGACATCTTCACAATAATTTGGAATCAAGGTATGACTGGCATAAAGCACAGGATGTGTTTCCTCTTTTTATATTCTCTGTAATAGTTTAAATAGTGTAAATTGGTGGGTTATTTACTCCTCAAATACTTAGAAGAATTCACCAGTACAGCCATCTAGGTCTGGAGTTTTCTTTGTAGGATATTTATTAATTATGGATTTGATTTCTTTAATAAATATTGAACTTTCCAGATTCTCTGCACATCTTGGTAAGTTATAGTTTTCTAAAAAAAAAATTATATTTCATCTCAGTTGTCAAATTTATTGGCATAAAACTGGTCATAATATCTTTATATTACTTTAAAAAAATTGCCAGATCTGTGATGATATGCCTATTTTCATTCCTGAAACTGATAATTTGTATTTTCTTTCTACATCTTGATTAATCCTGTAGGGGTTTAACAATTTCATTAATCCTTCTAAAGAACCAACTCTTTTGGCTTTGCTAACTCATCTACATTATTTTTTATATTTCATTAATTCCTGCTTTAATAGCTACCTACATGATGCCACATGCATCCTTGGATTACTGCAGCCTGCCTCAGACTAGTATTTTTGTCACTTCTCCGATGATGCAAGGACATTACAATGCTTTAACGCCATTAACCTCCTCTTCGTCTTTTGTGCTATAGTTGTTAACGGTACATTTGACCCATATATGAAAACCCAAAATTGTTGTATTATTCAACAGTCAACATGAATTTGGACACGTCTGCATTTCCTGTTTTCTGTATTCCCCGTTCCTTCCCTGTTACTGTGCTTCCCTCCGAGATCACTTTCCTTTTTCCACTTTGCAAGCATCCCGTTGATAATGAATTCTCTCAGTTTTTGTTTTTCTAAAGATGTTTTCATTTCACCTTTATTTCTGAAGAATATTTTCACGAGATGCAGAACTGAAGGCTGGTAGTTATTTTCGTTGGGCACTTTGAAGATGTGCTTCCACTGTCTCATGGACCCTACTGTTTCTTTTGAGAAAGTCAGGTGTCAATCTTGCGTCTCTATAAAAATAATATACTTTTTTCTCTAGCTTTAATGTGCTTTTAAGATTTTTTTTCTGGTTTTAATCTCCTTTTATGATTTTATTTTTATCTTTTCTTTTCCAATTTTTATTTAATATTATGCAATGGCAAAGGGTGGCTTTTTAAAAAAAAAGATAAATTTATCCTATTTATCATAGAGCTTCTTGAAGCTGTGGCCTGAAGCATCTGGACAGTTTTGGAAAATTCTCAACCATTACTTCTTCAAATATTATTTCTGTCCATTCTCTCTCCCTCCTGTTCTTGTAGGACTCCAACGACACGCTTTTGTAGATTTTCTATAATGTTTCCTCTATGTTCCAATATAAGTGTTCTCTTAGACCCTGCCTTCTAGTCTACTAATCCTTTCTTCTTTGTCTAATTTGAGATTTAGCCAATCTATTGAATTAATTTAGTCACAGTATCGTTCAATACTAGAATTCCCATTTTTATTATTTTTATAAAATGTAAGTTCTTTGGTAAAAGTCTCTGCCATTTCATCTATTTTCTTTCACACATTAATAATACAGGTTGAATATTCCTTATTTGAAATGCCTGGGACCACAGTGCTTCAGATTTTGGATTTTTTTCAGGTTTTGGAATATTTGCATTATACTTACCGAATGTGCATCCCTAATCTAAAAATCTGGAAACCAAAATGCTACAATGAGCATTTCCTTGTAGCACCATGTTGGTGCTCAAAAAGTTTCAGATTTCGGATTTTTGGATTAGGAATACTCAACCTGTGGTTATTTTAAGGTACATGTCCCATTATTTCAGTATCTGTATCACCTGTAGATCAGTTTTTACTTACTACCTTTACTTGGCTTTAGTAATTTGATCCTGTTACCTGTCATGCCTAGCAACTTTGGTTTAAATCTCAGGCATCATGTATGAAAAATTAGAAAGATTCTAGACACTGAAATCGTCTTCCAGAAGAGACTCAAATATCTTTGAGCAGACAGAAATAGACATGATTCAAGGCTGTGTCTCAGGTTTTGTTAGGGCTGGTCTATTTCTGGTTTACCTTAAGCTTTTAGGGTCTCTAATGAAATCTGAAGTGTTTACAAGACTTCTTCCTTCTGAGTGGGATTTGAACTCCAACTTTTGTCTTTTTATTACTCTGAGAGTGCCTCAATTTCTGTTTAATTTTTCTTGTAAACTGCTTTGGCTTGATTCCTCGGGCTCTCACAATGTGCACACACTGCTTATGAATCTGCAAGTGTCTGCCTCAAGGGACACTGCGTTGAGTGCTGCGATCCCCTCTCTCCAGAATTTGGTTCTGAGCAGCCCTGAACTCTAATGTTTGTCTCCCCAGCCCAACAAGACCATTAAAGCTCCAAGCCACCACCTCTGTTCAGTCTCGATAAGCTGAGACACAAATTGGCAAATGCCCCAGCAGGTAGAAAAGACGTGAAGATGAACATGGATTATTCTAGAATGTTTGCCTCTCAAGGTTGCCCTACTGGCTCTCTGATGCCTCCAGCCTGTCAGATATGTGTGTGTCTATCTGTGTTCATGTATCTGTGTGTGTGTCTGTCTCGATGTGTGCATATGTATTTAATGTAGGTCCTACAGGCTCTTGGCAGGAGGGCTGGTCTGACACCAGTCAGTCCTGCACGGCACGTGGAACCATCCACAATCACTATCTGGGAGCTTGCCCTGTGTCAGGCACTGCACCGGAGCCCAAAGGTGAAATCGCCAATGCTTTAAGGGTGTTCATCAAGGTGGACCCCTCAGATGAGGTCCCCACCCTAGGTCTTTCCTACCCCTTCCCAGAGCACAAATCGCACTGGATTCTGTGCTATCCCCTAACACCCACTGACCGTGGTAAATACTTGGTACCCACCTGTTTGCCGCCCCTCTGTGCCGTGGGAAGCAGTGCTCTGGACTTCTCTGCAATTTTCTGTTGGAAAAAGGACAAGAGGAGAAAGGAAGAACAAAAAAGGTGGGGCGGAGAGAAGAAAAGGTCAGATAAACACAAGGTATCAGACAATGACTCAGCAAAACAGACCTTCGATCAACTCTCTGAGAGAACGGAGCTGCCCTGGTTCTTGGCTGGGCTCTGCAGGGATTTGCTAGATGGCCTCTGCCAATGCACATAAGCCCCCAGGGCCTCAGTTTCCTCACCTGTCAAAACGGGATGAGATCTGTTCTTCCTATTTCCCACGAGGCTGCTGTGAGGTCACCTCTGGGGCAGCACTCCGAAGGTAAATATCCTTTAAGAGGCGGACCCTAAGGTATAGCACGGGATCCTGGCTACCTGCAGAATGTCTGCAAGGATGGCCCTTCCTCTGCCTTGGGGGATGGGATTGCACCAGGCCAACCCAGGGACAAGCCAGCTGGTGTGCTGTTCGAGAGACCCAGGCCCACCCACCTGGCCCACAACCCCCACCCTGGCACCTCACCTTCTGCACCACTCCGTAGCGCTGCAGGGCGTCCGCTAGCTGCGTTTTCAGCCGGTCCAGCTGAAGGCGCTCCTGGGCAAATAGAAGGCGTAGCTTACAAGGGGCTGAGGCCCTGCCCTGCCCCCAGGCCCCTCCGGCCCTGGGGGGCTTCAGTTCCCAGTGCTCCTTTGCCCCTCCCACCCTCCTGGCAGCGCACCCACCACCCTTACTCTCACCTTCACCATCGTCACGCACTCCTGCCCTCAGAAGTGGGCTCATCACCATCTATTTCCCCCCGAGTGTCACCCCCATCTCCACAGGCACAGCCAGTGTCCCCATGGACACCATCACCACTAAATTCTAAGTCATCTTCAATAGACCACGGGACCCAGGAGCCACTCCAGGCACATGTACTTGGCCTCAGCGCTCCCCAGCTCAGTAGGACGTGTTATGATCCCTGTTTCATAGCACAGGGAACTGTGACCCCGAGTCCCGAGCGGCTTGCTTGAGGTCACATGGATGGCGGGGCCACGTCTCATCAGAACTGCCTTCCCTCCCCCACATCCTGCCTTTTGCCCCCTCTCCCAGCCCTCCCTGCTAGAATGTTCCCCACCATACCCCAGTGCCCACAAAGAGATTGCCACAGAGCAGGTGCTGGAGAAACGCTATCCGGGGGGACCGGACAAACAGGGCCTTGCAGCCAGCACTGCCCACTCTGGCATGCTGAGGGCACCACACCAGCAGCCCGCCCTCCTGCCTCTCGCCCATGAAACCTTGCCAGCTCCCAGCACTCTGGCCCCTCATCGGGACAGCCAGCCTCTCAGGCCACAGACCGAGCCTGCCCCCTGGGGCTTCTGTGCAGGTCCAACCTGAACCTGTCCCCTGGGCCCTCAGAGCTCACCTTCCACGACTGCCCTGCCCTGCCACCCAAGCCCATGGCAGAGGAGGGGTCAGGACCAGCTCTCCAATGCACTCGGTGGCATCTGGGCCTAATGGTCACTCCCCTGGTGGCAGATCTGTGGAGCCCGTGTTGGTGCCCAGTGAGGCTCCTGTCACTGGCACTGTGTGTCCCCCAGGACAGAGCCAGGAGCCCAGGCAGAGCTTCAGTTCTTTTGAGGAAAACGGCCCCAGCTCTGTCATCTCTCCCGTCATCGCTGCATGATCGGCAGTGCACCCTCCTTGCCCAGAGACAGCAGCGCGCTGTCATGCACGCCCCTCGCACAGGCTGCGCTGACTTCCCTGGTCCAGGCCCGGCCAGCAGAGGAAGGACAGAGCCAGGTGTGAACCTGGGCATGCTGCCCTGCAGCCACACGGAGCCTCAGGAGCCCAGGGGCACAGGGACACCCACACCACATCGCCGGAAGCAGCAGTGCTAGAGAATCACCAGCCCAACTCCTGGCGGCCCTCACCGAACAATGAGGCAGCAACGGCAGCTGTTACCATCCCCACCATCCCCTGAAGTCCAGCAGGACAAGGGGAGCTGCACCCCCTCCTCAATCCCACCGCTGAGAGTCGCCCAAGGCGGGGACCGCATCCCAGACACTTGCTGGACAACAGAGGGGCATGGGTGCCCTTCCTCCATCCCCACGCACCAGGGACCCTTCACACCCAGCCCTGCTGGGACTGGCGGTACCCTCTTCCCTTCACTCTGCACCCCCACACACCACTGGGTCCCCCACCGCTTCACTGTGGGCTGGGCTCCCCCCATTGAAATGTCCTCCAGAAGGCCACACACATGCAGCAAGTCTAACTCCAGCCATGAGCCCCCATCGTACCCTGCCCAGGCCCTGGGGCAAGGAAGCTGTTTGGTTCACAGTGTGCCCTCCCACAACACCGTGTGGGCCTCGACGGAGGGAACCCCATCTCATCTGTACCCTTACTGCATCTGGCACAGAGCAGGCGTTCAGTGAATGTCCGCTGTTTTCACAGATGGATGGGCGGTGGGTGGGAGGAAAGAGGGAAGGCTGCCTCAAGGGAAAAGTGGTCTCTCTAAAGGAGCAAGGAGCTCAAGCTCTGATGTCACGGCCCTCAAGACACATGCAGAGATGGGAACACAGACTCTGGACCCACAAAGACCAGAGCTCAGATCCAGCCGGGGCTCCTTCCCATCTACACTGCCAGGGGCAGGACACACTCGGAGCCCCAGCCACCCTCCCCACAGAAATGCCTTTCAGAACCACGGCTCATCATAGTCTGGGACCTAGCACAGTGCCTCACATAAGAAGAACCCAATAAATATTTTTAGACGGATGAACAAATGAATGAATGAATGAAGGCATGCACGAGTCAAAGAACAAGGACCAAAGTTAAAAAGGCCAGCACAGGCATCAGTGCAAAAAAGCCCTGGAGAAGCTGGTCATCATGCTGCCCCACAGCACTGCACGAGGACCCACACATCCGGCCAGCGGGCGCAGAACCAGAGGAGCCCCGGCTCCCGCTGACCGGCCACAGCTGAGACGCTCACACCATGCACTGAACAGTCCAGACCGCTCGGGACAAAGTGCCCCGTGCTCCCGCAGTCCCCGACTTTGGAATACTCCGTCCACCCCGTCACTGGACAACTGGCTGCTCCTCCATCACATTTATTTTTAGCATAACTAACTTTTGAAACCGGCGCTACTTTTTTAAATACCAGTTTTATTAATATACTAATTTAGATCCCATAAAATCCATCCATTTTAAGTGTACAGTTCAATAATTTCCACTTGTACAACCTTCACCACAACCCAGTTTTAGAACATTTCCATTGCCCCAAAAAGTGCGCCAGTTCCCGAGCGCAGCCCCTCTCCGCTTCTGCTCCCAATCCCGCAACCACCAGTTTGCTTTCTGTCTCCAAAGACGCACACTTCTGGACATTTCATGCAAACAGAACCACACGGTGCGTGCTCTCTTGCATCTGGCTCCTCTCATTGGCACACTGTCTCTGAGCTTACTCCACACTGCAACCAGCATGGCGTGGCCGTCACATTTGAGGCCTCTCTACCGTGGACAGTACCCACCGCGACCACGCACGACACGCGCATTTTCTGCAGAGGCCAGCAGACTTGTTCTGTAAGGACCCAGGGATCGACACTTTAGGCTTTGCAGGCCAGTCTGCTGCAACTATCAACTCTGACACTGTAGCCCCAAAGTAGCTGTGGACAGTATGTCAATGAGCAGGTGTGACTGTATTTTAATAAAACTTTATTCATGAAACAGGGGCAGGCTGTGGACTGCTGTCTGCTGGCGCCTGCTCCGTAATACCCTAGGGTTCAATGGCATTTAATCTGTGTGGTGAGTACCCTCTAATCCTTGGGGGCTGGGCAGGCTGTGGACAGGTGCCATGGAGTGTGCTGACCTGGTGGGGGAGGAGGGTGCTGGTGGGGACAGAGAGGGCCCTGGGCTGGCTGCACTGGGACGGTGGCTGTGGTGGCAGGTGTGGCGATGACTGTGACCATGGCCGCAGGACAGGAAAGCACACGTGGAGGTGGCCGTGGACACGGGCTTAGGTGAAGGGGGCAGGGGTGGGGCAGGTGAGGGCAGTGGAGGGGTGAGGATGGTGAAATTAATGATGGGGAGACGTCAGTGTCCATTCAGAAAAGCCCAGCCAGGAAGACTCAGGGCACTCTTGTCCCCACTCCATCGTAAGCCCAGGACAGCAGGACTCCCAGCAGCCCCAGACCCCAGTGCATGGTCAGTGAACAGCTGGTGACTAAACGACTGAGCACACTGAGTTCTGACCCCTGGAGCCAGGTCAGGCCAAGTCCCAGGCCAGCCTACGTGTCAACCTCCCGTGTTTTGCCCCCGCCACGTCCCCTCCCCATTACGGGCACAGGGTTCCCCTCCTCTCCCCACTGCTGGCCCCAGATTCCCAGGGGAACATACCGGGCAGGAGCCATGCAGGAGCTCGGACATCTGCTTCATGGTGCCGGCGCTGGCTGCGATGGTTCTGTTGGTCTCCTGCTGCATCGTGTGCCTGGGGCCAGAGCAGGAGCAGGGAGCAGAACAGGGATAGGACAAGAGCAGACAGGGGCCCGGGGGTGCGGCAGAGGCAAGGACGACACAGAGACAGACAAGGGAGGGCCAGGGAGACACACAGAGATAAGACAGTAGGAGAGACAGGAAACCAGCAAGAAGGAGAGTTGGAAACGGAAGGAGGCAAGGGCACAGGGAAAGACGACAAAGGGAACAGAGGGACGAGAGACAGCAACAGAGAAGGAATAGAAGGGGAAGCAGACAGACCCAGAGGGGCCGGAGCATGGAGAGAAGGGCAGAGACACACAGAGAGAGACGAGGGTCGGGGAAACAGAGGCAAGTGGGCATGAGGGTTAGGGGGAGACGGCAGAGGTGAGCTCAACCGGGACAGACACCCACAGCAGACACAGACCGTCACCTCGCACCCCAGCCCGGCCACCCCAAACCTGCACAGATAAGCCCAGAGTAATCTGGCCCCCACCAGCAGCAGCACCTGCACCACCAAGGAGGCCCAGCCATGAGCCCTCCCTGCAAAAAGGCCCCCCTTGGGGTCAGCCACTCCTTGGGAAGCTGGCGGAGTAGGGTGGCCACAGCGAAATGTCCCAGGGTCCTCACCTCCACTGCACACCTCTGCAGGGGCCTGAGTGAGACTGTTCCCATGTGTGCAGACCCAGTGACACAGGAGGCGGGGACAGATCCAGGTTACAATTCCACATATGACCTCCTCAAAGGCAACTGAAAAGACCAGCCCATCTTCTATTCAGGTTTATGTCCCCTAAGCCCCCTGGACCAAATGACACCTGAGGCAAAGCCTGCTCCCAGCCCACTGTGGGCACACACCCCCAAATGCGGAAGGTATCCTAGCCTGGCAGAAAGCGGAGAACCCTCGTGACCTTAGCGGTGCACCCAGTGGCCCCGCAGGCAGCAAGGCAGTGCTGCGCTCCTCGCAGGCTCCACAGGCCTCAGGGCTGATGTGCAGGAGGGTCCTCAAAGACCACCTGCTGGACCCTGCAACACCAGTCACGGGCAAAGCCTTCAGGGGCAGGACCTCCCCGACACCCGCCTGTGGGGCATGCGGAACAAGTGGCACCCACGGACATGGGGGCACCCCTGTGCCAAAGGGGAGCCCAACACACTGGTGAGGGCGGGGCCAGGGGCGTAGCATGCAGTAAGGTGACTGGAAAGACGGAACACTGGGGATGTGGGCATACAGTCACCCACATGCTGAGTCCGCCTCAGGCCTGACTCCTCCCATGGCTTGCAGAACCCTGGGGCGTGCAGCTCAGGGCGCCCGCGCAGAGCACCTTGTTCCTCCCACCCAGGCCTTGAAGAGTCAGAGCCGGGGGCCAGGCACAGACACTGCCCCACACCTGCTCTCCCCACGCCAACCATCTCAGTCGCCTCATCCAGCCTCATGGCCTGACATGCATGTGAAAGCCACCACCCACAGTCTTGTCCTCAGCCAGGACCTGACTCCAGACCGGCCCTTCCACAGACCCCACAGCTGCATGTGGGGATGCAGCAGCGGCACAGGGTCAACTGTCCAACACCACCATCTCCTGCAGCCCGCTCCCCTCACAGAGGTCCCCATCTCAGCTCGTGTGACCCCCTCCTCCTCCTCCAGCCAAGCCTTTGGGTCGTCCTGTCCATATGTCCTCCATTCCTTACTGCAGCCCACTGGCACGCTACCTCTGCCGACGGTTGGCCTAACATGCCGAAAAGAATGCAGAAGCAGAATGTGCCTGTCGCCACGCTACTCCCAGTTGTCCCTCCCTTCCCAGGGACACTGCACGGCCCCATCGTCCCCTCCCCTCCTCACAGGGATGCGGCACAGCCTCTTCACCCCCTCCTCCCCTTCCAGGGATGCTGCGCAGCCTCCTGTCCCCACCCCCCTCACCGCGGCACCACGTGCATTCCGTGCACAGCACGCTGAGCGACCCACTAAGGAAAGGTCTGGCTATGCCACTGCACACCTCAGAGCTCACCTTGATCCCAGATTTCTTCCTGGTCAGAGCCAAGGTCCCTCTAAGATGTTTCCAGCCCTCAGTCAGGGCCTCTGCTCCTCCGACCTCACCTCTGCATCTGCCCCTTTCGCTGGTTCCACTCCCGTCGCACAGGTCTGTCTGCCTTTCCTGACCGAGCCACGTGACTCCCTGCCCTGATGTTTTGCTCCTGTTAGCCCAGAGTGACCCAGACAGACCAGGTGGGACACCCTGCCCTGGGCCACTGATAGCCAGAAACAGCCACCAGTGCTCCTGCCTGGCCGGGCTCCAGCACCTGCCCCAGACAGGTCATGCCCCACTCTTGCTCAGAGCTGACCTCACCCCCGACGCTCCCAGCCTTGGCAGGTGCTCCCACCCCTCCCACATCTTCCTGGAGCCATCGGCGCGAGCACACAGCAGCCTACTTCCTGTGCTGCGACGCGTCAGAGTTTCCCTTTCCAGGCAGCATGTCAAACCCGTCTCCCTCACAAACTGTGAGCACTGCGTAGGATCAAAGCGAATGAGGCCTCCTTACCCAGCCTGGCAGCCCCCCAGGCGTCAGATCACTTGCCAAGGCCTCCGTGAGAACAGGAGGTTGCCAACCAGCAAGCCCAAGGAGGGGTGACAAGGGACTGAGGGAAGGGGACACCCCAGGCAAGGAAAGGGGCCAGAACGGAAGGGTGTTGGGAGTCTCCACCCTCCGCCTCACTCACTCTAATGAGAGTCCTGACCCAGAGCCCCCTTGCAGCCCAGGGGCCAGACCCCTGCCAGGAGCAAGCAGACACCAGAGGGAAAACATGAGAAAGCAAAAGCTGGGGTGTCGCTGGAACAGAGCTTGAGAGAAAATTACTGCTTTAAATCCTTCTATTAGAAAAGAGAAAGAAGAAAACCGATGTCCTAAAAGTTCACCCAAAGAAGCTGGCGAATGACACACAAAGGAAGCAGAATGGACACTATAAAGCTAAGTGCAATTAATTAATAAAATAGCAAACAGATCAACAACAGAAACGATCGCTACAACCAAAAAGCACTCTCTGAAAGCAACAAAAACTTGCAGAGCTCTACTAGACAAGTCGAGAGAGAGGAAAACATGTACAAATGACCAGTGTCAAGAAGGAAAGAGGGGACTTCACGACAGATTGAACCCTAGAAGGATGAGAAGGAAACATTACAAATTACTTTATGCCAATAAACTTGATAACTAAGATGAAACAGAAAAATTTCTTGAAAGACATGAATTATCAAAGCTGACTCAAAAAGAAATAGAAAACCTAAATAGCTCTGTATATAATGAAGGAAATCCATTTGTACTTAAAAATATTGCCCCAAATACACAGGTACAGATGGCTTCACTATCAAATGATTAAAGAAAGAATACAAGGCCAGGCCAGTGCCTCTCGCCTGTGAGCCCAGCACTCTGGGAGGCCCAGGCAGGCGGATTGCTGGAGGCCAAGAGTTGAGACCAGCCTGAGCAACACAGCGAGACCCTGTTTCTACAAAAAATGTTTTAAATTAGCCTGGGATGGTGGCATGCACCTGTAGTCCCAGCTACTTGGGAGGCTGATGAGGGAGGATCGCTTAGGCCCAGGAGTTTGAGGCTGCAGTGAGCTGTGATCAGGCCACTGCACTCCTGCCTGGGCGACAGAGCAAGATCCTGTCTCTCTCTATAAATAAAGGAATGAATGAATGAATGAATGAATAAATAAAAATTACAGCACACTTTTTTAAAAAAATAGAAATCAACAAGCTGATTCTAAAGTTTATGCTGACATACGAAGGTGAGGGGGAGGAGCAGACAGTCTGAGCAGCGCCCGTGGCAGCACTGGCTGGGCTGGGTGGACATCGTGCCCTGGGGCCGTAAAGGGCAGGGGCAGCTCATGGCCACTGCCTGAGTGTCCACACTGGACAATGAGCCGGGGGAGCTCCACAGAACGCTTGCTCCCCAAGAGGTCCACAAGACCAAACATCCCCCCGAGGTCTGAGAAACATCCCAGAGGCACTTTCACACAGACACCAGGAGTTCCTGCTGGCCCAGAGATGCCCCAGCAAGGGGAGGGTGGCGACAGGGCAGGGTGCAAATCCCAGGAGAGCCTTATGGAGGCCCTGGCCGGGAGGGCAACACAGGCAGGAGTCCTCCTGGGATGGGCACCTCCAGTGAGGCAGAGAGTGGCAGAAAGCTGGGGGAGACACCCAGCCCCACAGAGCCCAGCAAGGGCAGTAAAGAGACCGGGGCCAACAGTGCAACCCTTAGTCCAGGGACATCCTGTGCTCTCACTGTCAGAGTCAGGGTAGAGTAACGATAACAACTGTTATCATTAGTCATCCTTAGCTAGTTGTTACAATAACGACAGCAAATAAAGCCCCCACTTCGTGTCTCATTTCCTCGCCCATCCTCACTGCCACTGGGCGAGGAGGGTGCTGCTCTGTCACCTTGGCTCACATGGCTGGGGGAACAAGCAGTTTACTAAGCGGAGGGGGAAAAGACGACCCCATCTGAGCCCTCCAGCAATACATAGCACCTGTCCTGTGATCCAAGCACCCAGCAAGGCCTATGCCAGTGAACCCGTGACCCACACCTAGCCCCAGACTGCTTCAGCAATGAGCCAAAGCTGGAAACTCTAGCTCTGCACTGAGAAAGCCAGCCCCTCTCTCCATATTCACAAGTGGAATACAAATGTGATGCCTGGAACCACAACACCCATTTTGTCACCATGAGAGAACCTGGCCTGAGGGTAAATATGATGTTCCAGCACAGCCAAGAGAAACCATGTGAACTAAAGCCTTGATCAAATTGCACCTGAAGCCCTATGGCCACTGACATTTCATTTACAAAAGCTCATATATCCCCATGAAGCCAGCTCTGTATGTTTTCTGTTGCCTGCAACTGAAAGGTGACGCAGGTGCTACATAAATCAGGACATCCCTTTCTTAGCACCCCTCTGCACAGCCTCACGGCTGCCCTGCTCAGCGGCCCCCTCATCTCCAGCCAGTGGGCACTATTGCTACTGGTGGGCAGGTGACCGATGAGCCCTGTGGGGCCTGCATGGTGGGTATGTCACCCAAGGCACATTTGCACTGGCGGCCCTGCCTCAATCTGCCAGAGGTCCTGCACCAACCTGAACACAGAGACTTCCTCTCACTTGTCGGTATTTGTTTTAAGATGCCATGTGGAGGCACCTCAGTGTACTGGGTATCTGACACCCTCCCACATGCCCCTTGTGAGCACCCTGCGCTACAGATGAGGACACAAGGCTCTGGGTAATCCAGGAACAGCAGGTGGGAGCTGGGGAGTTGGAGTGGGCAGGGGCAGGGCCATCCCATGCCCCAGGCTCCCGAGCCTCCCACCTCAGCTCTGAGACAACACATTGCCCTTCCAGGCAGCAGGCTGCTGTCCTTCCCAGACCCAGCGGTTGGGCAGCACCTTCCTTCTCTGCCCTGTGCCCGGTGCCTGGAGCCCCCCGGTCCCCTTGCAGAGGGCTGAGCAGCAGTGACCAGGCTGCCCTTGATTCCTAGTTCCTGCCCGTCTCGCTGTGGGTGCACTGCCCATCCTGGCCCAGCACTGCCCCCGAGAATCAAGCGCTGGCGACACCCAAGTAAACACACAAACAGAGCTGCAGGTGCAGAGAGCCTGAGGGCCACCCCACGGTAGGTGCCGTGGCCAAGGCGGGAAAGCTGACAAGGCCTAGAGTAACACAAAGGAGCCACAGGCAAGACATGGAAGCAAGGGGCAGAGAACAGAGTATCACCGAGCCCAAGGCAGTGGGGCGCAGCAGGAGTTGGCCCGAGGGTGGCTGGCGGCCACCTCAGGCAGAGTCTGGGTTTGACTTTGCCATGAGGAAGGCTGCTGGAGGCTGCTGGGCAGGAGTGATGCCATCAGACCCATGTTTTTAAGATCAATTTGGTCTCTGCATAGAGAATCCATCATCAGGGGCGAGACCAAAGGTGGGAAGGCCGGGAGGAGATTCTGCAGAGATCCAGGGACAGGACCAGCAACCTGGACCAGGTGGCTGCAGAAGCGGGTGAGAAGTGATCAGAAACAGGACATCTTGAGAGGAGAGTGGACTGACCGACCAATGACCAGCAAGAGTTGGGGATTGGGTGCCTGCCTGGAGGTCCCTCCCTCCACCAGGGTCTGTGAGAATGGAGGCCTCAAGCTGAGGGGGAGACCCCAGGGTACAGCGGTCAGTCCCCTGTGGACAGATCAGCCATCCAGGTGAGGAAAGGATAGGGCCCCCTGGGGAGTCTGAGGCGCCACCGCAAAGGGATTCCAGGCTGTGCACCATGCAAGACCACCAAGGGAGGGGAGGTCAGAGGAGAAAGGAGGCTGGGCAAGGAGGAGGGGCCAGCCCAGGAGACTGACAGGAGCAGGCGGAGAGAAGGCAAAGGCTTGCAGAGCACAGCTGCACAGCCAGAGGAAACTTCTAGAAGGAGGGAGTCAACTCAGGGATACAAAGACAAATAACCTGATTAACATATGGGCAAAGGCTCTGAATAAACATTTCTTCCAAGAAGACATACAAATGGTCCCCAAGCACATGAAGAGGTGCTCGAGGTAATTAGCTGGTAGGGAAATGCAAATCAGACCACCACGAGCTGGCGCTTCACACCCCCGGACAGCTAGAGTGAAAAGGACAGACAAGTGTGGCAAGGAGGCGGAGACATCAAAGCCCTCCCACAGCCTGGCACAGGCAGTTCCGCACAAAGTTCCAAGTGACAAGTGGCTCCATGAGGCCACCCCGCTGGAAGCCCCAGCTCCACGGAGAGGACAGGTGACAGTGCCAACAGACCTCAGCATCGGAGCCGTCTCAGGGCTGATCACATGTGTGAAGAAGCCTCCAGGTGGCCCAGCCCCAGCTGTCGAGTCCACCAGGCTGACAGCGGTCCCCACTGCAGCCCAGACGGCATGGCAGCAACACTGCACACTGCACCAGCCAAGCCCCTGACCCACCAACTCCACGGGCCTCTCAGCCTCACTGTCCTCAAGGTCCTGAGTCAGGCCGGCCCTGGGTGGCTTCTTCCCCCTCAGATGCAGAGCTGAACTCCACGTCCAAACCGCCAGTGTCTCCCACGCTCAGGATGACGTGTGGACACCACCCCCACACCCTGGAGCAGCTGGCCTCTGCCCAGCTCTGCTCTCACTCTGCGGCCCCAGGAAAACCCCTCTCTTCTGGGCCTTGGTTTCCCCACAAGTAAAATGAGGGACCTGGGTTCGGTCAGTCTCCGGGCCCTAGAGGCGGCTCTGGAAGTGAGCCGTGGGCCTTCCCACAATCACAGCTCACCGGGTGATCGGGGCGATTCCACAGCAGCCTGCTAACAGCGCACGACTGGAGAAGCAGCTGCAGCGCGCTTTCCGCCCCCTTCCCGCTCCCGAGCGACCCCCGCGGGTCTGTGAGTGCAGGCATGCTCAGTCACCGGCGCTCAGGGGCTCTGTGGTCCTGCCCCGCGGGAGCCCTCTCTGCCGGGGTGTCTCTGCAGCGCAGGGCTGTTAGGACTAAGCCCCTCAAAGAGCCGCGGAGCCCGGGGCCTGGATGATCTTGATCCAAGGCCTCCTGATCTCGCCTGTGTGGATTCCGACGTGCAAATCCCAGAGAGAAGGAAAGTGCTGCTCGCGCAGAGCCAGCAGTCTTCCCCCAAGTCCCGCTGCTGCACCCTGGGAGGTGGGCCAGGCAGACCCTCATGCCACCTCTACCTGTACCCCCTGTTCAGAGCCATCCCAACCTACTTCCAGCACGGCAGATATGAGAATGTGGCCCATGGGAACAAGTCCAAAAACCCCAGGGAGGATAGGTCCTCTCTGTCACACACCAGGAGGGGTACGTTGGCCCCCGACGCCTCTCTCCAGACTGAGACGGCCTCCAGCTGGCAGGAAATAGAGCCCAGCCAACTTCATAAACGATCGTGTAAGCTGTGCCAACCAGGACAGGTGAAGGGTCAGGGTTGGGGTCAGGGTCGGGAGAGGAGGGGAAGAGGACGGGAGGGAATGCCAACGGGGCCTGTCCTCCCACCCATCATCCTGCAGGACCAGGCCACACAGCATCCAATGGGGTAGGGAAGAGAAGAGCGCTGAGAAGACGGGCAGAAACCCGGCCGACCCTGTGGGTCACTGAGTAGGCGCCACCCCACCCCAGCACCTGGCCTCTGCAACCAGATTCCTCACAGCACACACCTAGAGCTCCCCTTACCATGGAGGGAGGAGGAACTGCTTCCCCATCCCCGGTGGAGACACCAAACCATACCCCTCCACCCACACCCACTGCCCACCTTCCCGAGTCCAGAGCCGGCATCTGGGCCCCACAGGACATCCTGCAGATCAGTGTACTCAGCCGCACGGCCTGTCAGAGCACTGGCTCCTCCTCACCTCCCCGGGCCCCCAGCATGCCAGCCGGACCTCCAGCTGCTGCCTGTGGCCACCACACCCCTCCACTCCAGTCAACTGGGTCAACTCAGTGGTGGCTCCCTGGGAACCCGCTGACCCCGTGCCCTGTGCCTGAGCAAGGCCAGAGCCCACAGACCCATTCACAGACAGGAGCTCTGACAAGCAGAGCAGGGAGAACGTGGTGCAGCCGCCCAGCCCACCCAGGTGGGGCAACATTCAAACCCGGCCACAGGCTCCGAAGCCTCCATGTGGCCTCGGCTGCTAGTGGGCCCTTCACCTGCCCCAGGCTACAGCCCAGCCCTTCTCTGCCCAGGGGTGCCTGGCCCTGGCCAGCCCTGCAGTGGGCTCCTGGCTCTTCCTGAGCCCTGCAACACCATCATTTCCTCCTTGAAGCCCCCCAACCATTGGGCTTCACAGCGCATACTCTCTTGGTCCTCCTCCCACTTGCCTGGTGGCTTCTTCTCAGCCTCCCCCACTGGCCCATCCCTACTCCTACCATGACATAAGACCCTGGCCCTGGTCCCAGTAGTGAGGCCGTGGTGGGCCTTGCCCACAGCCCCTAACCATAGCTTGGACCCTGGGCCCCAGGCTCTTGTGTCCTCCCTGCTCTCGGTGGGTGGCAGCAGCTAGGCAGTGTGCTTTCCCTTCAAAGCTCCCTCTGGCCCCCACGCCTGGGACCCTGGCTTCGGGGCCACCAGGCAGCTGAGTGGGCTCCTTCCCATCAGGCAGCATTAGGAACGAAGTGCTGAGCACTGACAGGCAGTGAGGCAGGAACAGGCAAGAGTGGAGGCGGAGGGAGACCACAAGGGCCTGGGTGGGGGCCGGCCAGTGAGGGCCGAGCTCGACCAGAAGATCTGAGAGTGCGCGTGTGGGGCTGTGGAAGTTGATGTCGGAGGGAACTCCAGCAAGCCTGCCCACCCACTTCGGTATTAGCCCTTTGGGGTGCCCTGAAGCGCCATTCTGAGCTCTGATGCTGCTGTTTCCATAGCAACGGAGAATCCCACCAGGAGAGATAGGTGGCAGGAGGGCTCCC
Source organism: Indri indri (assembly GCA_004363605.1). NCBI lineage: Eukaryota > Metazoa > Chordata > Mammalia > Primates > Indriidae > Indri > Indri indri. Next base: position 65,621 of record RJWJ010002381.1, read on the forward strand.
CACCAGGTCAGAAACACACTGGAAAGGGACCACCAAGGCCTGGGCCATCAGAGACCTCAGTCTGCACGAGAAGCGGTACCTCCCCCACCACTTGGTCCCGTGGGGGTCTGATTGTCACTGGGGACTTGAGGGTGTGGAGGGGGGCAGCAAATGTGGCCCAGGAGAGGCCTCAGCCCTGCACATGAGCCCCCACACCCACTCGGAGGAGCTGGGCCACCCCAATCATCAGAACTGGGGCAGACAGACCTGGGGCCCTGCAAGCCCAGCAAGGGGCACCCCTCCACCACCCTGGGAGGAGCCCCTGCCGCCCATGAACTCAGGCTGACCTAGAGCAAGGGTAGACCAGGCTGTGGTTCCGGCCCAACTCCAGCCAGCTCCGTCGCTGATGCACTCTGGGCCCCTGGGCAACCTACCGGCCACTTGGAGCCGGAGCCTCCTCAGCTGTGGACACAGGGCCACGGCGCCTGCCCCAGGCACAGCTCCGATGCCAAGGATGGTGCACAGGGGCCCTGCCCACTCGGAGCCACTGGGGTTACTGTCCCTTCTTTCAGCTGCTACGCCCTAAGGGCTGATGCTGGGCCTCTATGAGCCCAAAGCACATAGTCCCTACTGTCACCAAGCCTCGTCCATGGGATCATCAACTCAGCCACCACCCTCCACCCTGGGGCCCGTGATGGGGAGGTCGGGGGCAAGGTCCAGAGGGCTGACAGACACCACTGAGTCACACCTGCCTCACATAAGCTGAGAAAAACAGGCTCAGCTTCATGAGGCTTTTGTGAAGCAGAATTTATTCAATTTGGAGGACAATCCTCTCCCCTGAGGTCAGCCCCCTCTTGCTCCTGCAGGACGGAACTGTCTTTTCCTTTATAAAATGATGGCCATAATGGACCATAGTGTTCTTTTTTCTTTTTTTTCTTTTTCCTAAGCCCTTACTTGGCCAAATAAAAAGCTGGTGACTCTGTCAATGTGTAGAAAATATAGAGTTGGCAACCCCACATTAGTCTAAAATGTTATTTTTAAAATGTTAACAGTCCATGATATGCATACCTCAAATGGAGTTATGGAAGGTTCTGGAAGGCCGTGACAAGCAGGCTGGGCCTGCAGCCTGGGCAGGAGCCAGTCACTTCAGGAGGGGCAGGAAAGCACTAAGGTGACAGGAGGGGACGGGGAGTGAGCCGCTGGGGGGGAACACCGGCCCCAGACCAGGCTGTGGTCAGCATGGGAGCCCCCATCCTCTCCGAAGCCCACAATAGGTGATGTTGTTCGTCAGCTAACCAGGCCACATAGCCCAGGACACAGGGGAGGGCCAGGATCCGGAACTGCCCACCCACCTGACCCCACGGACCCAGCCTGGGAAACAGGCAGTGACACAAAGATTTAAACACAATGATGCCCCTGGAACTCTGCTCATAACACAGAAAGTGCAGAGAGCCGGCCCCCAGTTCTGCTTACACAGATTACGTGCATTCAACAGCGTCCTCCGCGCCGCTGAAGAGCATGTTTTCAAAAAGCATCTAATGAGGGCACGCGCACCATGCAACCCAAGTGCAACGAGCAGGGTCCAGAGTGCCAGAGGCTGCAATCTGACTGTGAAACGAACGGGGATTGGAGAGCAGGCTGGCTGGGAACACCAGCACGTTAGCAATGGCTCCTCGGGCATTCTGTGTGTCCAAATTGCCTATGATGAGCATATGTTCTCTCACATCAGAAAACAATAAAATTTTTTGAAAAAAACTAAAAAGAAAAATTAGGAAAAGAATTGCACGTAACATCTGCAAAGGGCGCTCTGCACCTGGAGCCCAGGGCCCTCTCAGCAGGGTGTCCGCGAGTTCTGAGTGAAGCTGCGGGGAGGAGGCAGAGAGCCCAGCGCCCTCACCGCAGCCCCGGCTCTCACGGCCTTCCCCTCTTCAGCTCTGGCCCTTTCATGGCATGAGGCTGGGATGGCCACCAGCTCAGCCCAGGATGGTACAGGGCAGGTGGCAGAGGGTGGACTCAAGGACCAGACATCTCTAGGACCCCAGCGCTGGTTGGGGCCCTTGGGGCCAAAGGCATCCCATGTCACTGCAAAGCAGGACATGGGCCAGGCCGGGCACAGAGAGGTTGGGGCAGTGGGTATGGCAGGGTCTGGCAGGAAGGGCAAAGGCCTGCCTACGTCCCTTCAGAGTCCAGAGTCCCGACAACCCCAACCAACACACCAGGCTCAAGGTCTCATTTCCCCATAGAGGCTCCCTTCTCCCCGGCTGGGCTCGGCTCAGCAGACAGCACCTGAGGCACGTTTCCTTCTCCTTCGGGGCCCACAGCTCATCCCAGGCCTACCTATCGGGGCAGGCCTCTAGAAAGCCCGGAGACCCCATGAAGGCTCAGCTCCTGGGGGGCAGAATCAGAACCTGAACACCCCACTCCAATGCAGCCTGCAATTTTGCAAATGGCATGTCTGTGTCACGGCATGTCCACAAGTGTGGGCACAAGTGCGAGGGCCCCTCATCGAGGCTGGGGTGTGGTGGAGAACCGCTTGGGGACTGCTGGTGGCGCAAAGTGTGTGCGAGCAGGTGTATACACCGCCACCTGAGAATCTGCATGCCTGAGTCTCTGGGGTGCCTGCAGGCACACCTGGGCTTCTACGTGGGGACGGGATGCACTTGTGTGCCCTGAGGAGAGGTGACCCATGGGACTGTGTGGATAGATCCAGTGTGCAAGTGTTCACAGGACCCCCTCGCACCCATGTGGCACCACACATAGGCATGGAGATGCAGCAGCCCACACACTCACAAGCTGTCCCGAAGCTCCTGTGTGTCACTTGGTGTCCCCAGGGACCGGAGGCTCCGCTCCAAGGAGGTCACTGCCAGAGAGAAGAAAGACAGGCGTGAGGAGCTGAAGGAGCCTCCTTGCTGCAGCAGCTCTACACAGTGGCCCGCCACAGCACAGGCAGCCTGGGGCCAGGGCCAGGGCCAGGGCAGACCACCTAAGTGGCCTGGAGGCCAAGCCCTGACAGGGACCTCCCTGCCCCCAGCAGAAGGCTACTCCAGCCAGGACCCACCCCCCAGACAGCCTGGGATAGGTCTGTAAGCTTCTGCCTTCCCCTTTGTTCCCCTCTCCCCTGTTCCCCCTGCTCTGCTGGGTACCTGGGTATGGCTCTTGTCGCCTGACCCCTAGCCTCAGTGACCTCTAGTCTGCCAGCCCTGCCAGCCTAAGGGAACCTGGGACAGGCTCCTTTGTCAATAGGGCCTCATCTGGATCACGCAGAGGGTGCGTGCTGAGCCAGGGAGAAGGGGGCAGGAAGGAGCCGAGGGCTCCTGCTGTGTGGCTGGGCAGCAGGCAGCGGGTTGGGGGTGCAGGAGCCGCAGCCTGGGGCCCTGCCCAGGTCCTAGCTCCCTCCTATCCCCAAAAATCTGGGACTGGACCACAGGATGGCCCAGGGAAGGAAAAGGCCACACACCAGCACTGCCACCTCCAATGTCACCTCAGCGGCCCAGGGCACCCAGGGGGCAGGGGCAAGCCTGGGCCAGGTGCAGACTCACCGCTGGAGTTGATTCGGAAGATGTTGGCCGATGTCTCCTGGAATAGCTCCTGGAGGTCCTGAGGATCGACCTGGGTGGCTGGAAAATAAGGGAGACAGGAAAACACACACTGACAGTGCTGCCTGCGGCGCGGCTACACTGCCACTCTGCGCGGGCCCCAGAGGTAGGGACCCAGAGCCCCTCCCCCTGCCTCCCAGGCTCGCCCCCTTGGGGGTCAGGCAGCAGGTCGGGGACAGACCCGCACCTGCCCTCGCAGCACACACAGCTGGAAGAGAGAAGAAAGCGGTGAGAGCGGCTGAGCACCGAGTGCCCCGGCACTTCCGCTCCTGGGCACGCGCACCAGGAGAAGCCAGAAGGAACGTCCACAGGAAACCTGCATGCGGGTACTCAGACAGCATTCGCCATGAGAGCCCAAACGTGCCGGCAACTGAGGAAGTAGTAACACGAAGTGGTCCAGCCACACAGGGGCATATCGCACAGCAACAGAAAGGAACGAAATACTGAGTCACGCTGCAACATGGATGAACCCTGAACACACTACACCAAGTGAAAGAAGCCAGTCGCTAAAGGCCACAAATCATATGATTCCATTTATATAAAATGTCGAGAACAGACACACCCAGAGAGAGAGTAGTGGTTGCCAGGTAGATTAGCGGTAGGAACGGGGAATGATACTTGAGGATCATTAAGATGGTGAATTTTAGCTCAATTTTTAAAAACCACACAGAACGTTGTGGGGACAGCAAGTCCTGGCAAGGACATGGTGCAAGGGAGACACGAGAAGAGGGGACAGGCACATGCAGGATCCCCGCAGGCAACAGAGCTCGATATACACAACACGGCACATCTCGAGCATCACTCCAGGCACCAGCGAGAACGGGACAAGGTGTCAGACCAGACAAGAGCAAACCGTGCTGGAAACCTCAGGGAGAGGGCCCTGTGCTATGCCTCGACAGGGCTGTGGGCCGCAGCCACACACCAAGTTGTCAAAGCACTAGGAATGACATACTTAGGAACTGGGCAATTCCTCAGAGTACTGGTCATACTCTGAAACGCATGGCCGGTGCAGGACAGGTGAGCAGCCAGACAAGTGACCAAACCAGGGAATGAAGTTTTGGGGCAGAGTCTAGCCGGTGGACACATGGGTGGTCATTGTGCAATTCTTTCCATTTTTTCTGTGTATTTGACATTTTCCATAATAAAATGTAAAAATAAAAGAACACAGTGTGAGGTCTACAAAGGGGGTGAGGGGACTGGGAGACGCTAGGGGTGCCAGGGGGACCCTCCAAACACTAATCCTGAGTCGGCTGAGGTGGCCCAGCATGGAGGGACATGCCACCCACATGGGCTGAGCACTGGCTTCTCACCATGACAAGGGCCCCCAAGCCCAGCTCTGCTCAGTATTCCTGCGCTGGCAAGCCAGTGACCCACCCACCCAACTCCTGTGAGTAGGCAGGCCTGTCCCACTGATCCTCTGGGCTGCTCTGGGCTCACAGGCAAGCCGCAGCCCCCTAAGCACTTTCTATCCAGCTGCCTCTGCCCTGTCCCCAGCCCTAGACCTCTAGGTCTGGCTGCTGCACTCACGGCAAGGCCTAGGGAAGGGAGGGGACCCTGGGCTGTCCAGGAGAGAGGCCAGCTCAGCTCAACACCTCTGGCCTGGGTAACAGCATCCTGCTGCCTGGTATTCACTGCCCCCAGCAGTTCTGGGGCTGCTAAGATGAAGTCACTAAGGCCTAGGCCTAGGATGGTCTCAGCCAGGGCAGCAGTCACAGCAATGAAGACAACAAAGGTTAGGATGGGACAAGCCCCCAGGCATGAGCATGACTCCATCTGTCTCCAAAGGAGGAAGCTGAGGCTCAGAGGGCAAAGGACCTGCCCAAGGTCACGCCACCAATAAATGGGGTTCTGAGCTCTGAGCTCTGGAAGAAATGCATCAGCTGTCCAGTCCTATGTGGCTGCCCCTCACCCTTGCTCATGTGCCATGGCCAACTGCCACAGCCACAAGGAAGGATGAGACCCAGAGGCGCACACTGGCTCCAGGAGGGGCTGCCGGTGTGATGGGGTAACCGGTGTGATGCTCTCACAAGGACTCGACTCAGGGTTGAAGGAGAAAAGGCGCCAGAGCTGCCCTGCACAGAGCAGTCTCCCAGGAGGCAGCGGAACCCAGCGTTGGCAGGACCTGCTCCTTGCGGCCACCTGCACCAGGAACAACACTGCAGAGCACTTGCTCACAGCTGAGGGAATCCCATGGTCGGCCCTGCCACCCGTCCACACCACCCCTGCCAAGCCCCCAGGGCCTGGATGGGGCCAGGTGCCACTCCTCAGACTTTACAGGCAATCAACGGGTACTTTTGATGACAAGTGATCATGATGACAACACTCAGACAAGCGAGAGCTGAGCCAGAGGCAGACTCTGCCCTAACACCAGACAGACCATGCGCAGGACCATCAAGCTTAGCCAGTGGGTGAGAGGGGCCCTGAAGAGTCCTGTGTCGGTCCAAGCCCTTCAACATCCTCACACCACGGGGGCAGGGAGATCACCAGGGGGTCCCACTGTTTTCCCGCCGAGGCACCTCCATGTGTCAGGGAAGTTGTGGTGGGGGCCAGTCCTCACCTCCAGCTTGGTTAAATTCCCTCCTTCTGTCCTCCCACCTCCACGCCACCCTGCCTTCTCCCCCAACAAGTACCTGCTCCTTCATTAAGAATCCACTGGGGACCCCCAAAAGTCCCCACTGAACTCCCGAAGGAGCTGAGGCTTGAGGCTCCCAGCACACGGAAGACACACGACAGCCCTCACTGCCTTCCCTAGGAGCCTCCACTGCCAGGCCAGCTCCCCCGCCAGCTCAGTGGGCCCCCACGAGGCCCCTGTGGCTGGCACTGTGCAGGCACAGGCGCCCTATCTCCCTGTCCATCTCCCCTTCTCCAAAGACCCTGGCCTGGGACAGACCCTCCTTGCAGCCCCTGTGCCCTCAGGCGCTCTCACACATCTCTCCCCAGCTCACACCGGACCCTGCCCTCTGACCCAAGGCCAGGCTGCCTGGCGACAGGACGACTAGCCCCACAGGGGACGCATCTTTCTGAAGCACAGGAAGCTCTTAAAAACTGGCTGATTGGTTTTGGAGACGTGTGTACCAGTCTACGGTTGAGGAAGCTGAGGCCCAGAGAAGCTGGGTGACCTCGCCCCAGGTCACCTAGCTAGGAAGGGGCAGAAGTGGGACAGGAAGCTGGTCCTTTACAAAGGGAAGGGCTACACCCTGCAGGCAGAGGCTAGTCTGTCTGAGTGGGGATGCCAGGGAAACCAGAGGCAGACGCATAGCAGCAGGGCGCCGGGGTGGGGCTGGAGGAACACCTGGCTCAGACAAGGAGCAGAGGGCAGGGCCAGACCCTGCTGCCTTCAGAAAGCCAAGGACAAGGCCTGGTCACGGGGCCTGAGGCAAGAGGTGGGGTTCAGCCCGGCAGCTGCCCTGGGCCCATGGCTCTCTGGGCTCCCCCAGACCCTGCTCCACAGCCAGACTCACTGCAAAACCCTCTGGGGGAGGAGGGGCGAGGTGCCCAGGCCCCTGTTGGGCGCGCTCCTCGTTGGCGGGGCTGGGCTGCCCTGAGAAGTGCTGTCCGGGCCCAACTCTAGTTCCTGAGCTGTTGGCAAGATGCCAAGGCTCTAATGCAGAGCCCCCCCCAGGCAGACCATGGAGGCCCTGCCTCGAGATGAAAGCAGTGGGTGTATGGCCTGGCAACAGCAGCAGGTGCAGCCCAGCTATTTCTGACTCCACTGCGGAGTCTGGTGAATAGCTAGAGCCACCGTGGGTGAGCAAGGAAACCAGGGCTAGGGGCTGGTGCCACAGTGAGAGGCTGTTAGCTGGCTGCCTGCGGAGTTTAGGCCCATCTACAGGGGAGGGGAGGGCAGAGGCAGGAGGGAATGTCAAATACTCCAGATGAAGATGGAGGCAGCTAAGTTCCAGGCACAGGAGCAAGAACAGCTGCTGAGTCCAGTCCCTGGACTGGCTCTGTTCCCTCCACGGAAATCTGTGAAAGGGGCCTGTGAAGAGGCCCCTCACCTTAGCCAGAACTAAGCATGGATGCCACAAGGGAGCGCAGGTTGAGGCTGCCTGGGCAACGCAAACTGGGGACTGCTCCTGTCTCCCTAAGCTCCAATCTCTCCTCTTCCCACCTGGCCACCCAAGGTGTAGACATTTCCCAGCCTCCCTTACAGCCAAGGGGGACCACATGACCAAATTCTCACCCCTGGAATTGAGAAGGGAAGTGTACAGGGTCCTCCTCTTATGTACTGGAAACTGCCAGCCCATGCCTGCCCCCACCCCTCCGTGGGCTGGGATGCAATGGGGCGTGCCTCCACTTCAACCCTGCGGGAGCGTGGAGCCCCAAGCTGAAGGCGCCTGGGTCCCGAAGTGGCCCCATGGAACAGAGCTGCCCTTGCAGCCCAATCTAGCTGGACTGCTGGATAAGAAAGAAGAATGTCCATCTTCTTTGGGGGTCTCTGCTATAGCAGCACGACCTCTTCTTTACCTAATTCTCAGGCACGCTAGCATTAACTAAGGGCTGGAAACATGGCAAACCTCCTGTTTAAGCAAACGTCAGTGTCAAAAGTCACAGCAGAAGAGATAAGTTAATTCTGGAACTAGTCAACCTTCCTGCTGCCTCATGTCCCCCCAGATCACACAACAGATGGTGGTCACTCTCTGATAGCGGCGGGCGGGCAGGGATTCAGGGACTACCCAGATGCCACCTGAGCCTCTGCATTCAGTGCAAGTGGCAGGCGAAAACTGAAGGGGTCTGAGGATGGTGCCCAGGGCCTGGTTCAAGAAATCAGGTGGAAGGTGGGCTGCTCGCCTAACAGGAAAGGAAGGAGAAAGAGGCCTGGAAAGATGAGGAGTTCAGGCTGGGACAGCAGAGCAGAGGCCTGTGCAGCTGCTGAGCACACAGAGTGATTCACAGCTCCATCGACTGATCCAGAAACTGGAATTTTGGAATTAATGATATATAGAAATTAAGACAAAAAAATAAGCCAAATTCTCCTGAAATAACAATGCATAGCATTAGAGACACTTCGACTTCCGTAAACAGCTAAAAATTAGATAAAACATCAGAAACGATTTTTTGAAAATGTACAACATTCCGTGCAGTATTGTAATCCTGAGAGAATGAGGAAAAATGAGCTAAGCCCTAAAATCACCCCAGCTTTTTGCTGCAAGCAACTCCAGACTGATGAGCCAAGAGGAAGCAGAGCAGATCCCAGCAGTCTCACTGAGTTTAGGAGGTCAACATTGGAGTGTGAGGTAGATGCCCGAGAGGAACGAGCTGGACAGACGAGGAGCTCCAGAGATCTGCAAGAGGCCTTGGCCTCTAGCCAAGTACAAACCTGTCCTTGCACAGGGAGGAACCTCACTTGGCCAAGGAAAAAACAGCTCTGAAGAAATAGTAATTCCCAGGGAGCTGTAAGCCAAACAATACTTGACCTCACATAGGGCCAGGAATCATTTCAGTTCCTGCTGCAAGAAGGGAAGAGACCTCACTGAACACACAGGGAAGCTGGCAATGACTGCAGAACGGTCACCCCTTAGAACTGGGGCTAAATTAGTGTTACAGTAAAGGCCACTCCATGGTCACCCTAAAAGATTTTAAAAACAAGCCTTGAAAAAAATCAAAGTGACCCACAAGTAACCTAACTGCCCCCTAGAACAAAGCCCAATCCTCTTCAAAGAAAAACAAGCAAATCCAGCACTAAAGGATATAAAATTCACAATCAAAAATTGCTAGACATATGAAGAAGCAAAACAATGTGACCCATAACCATGAGAAAAATCGATCGATAGAAACAGACCCAGAATGGCAGCAAGATGGTGGCATTAGCAGAGAAGAACACCAACTAGCTATTACAAATACTGAAACGACAGTTATAAACCTGCTCAAGGGCGTGAGCAAAAACACCCGCAGAGCGAGGGGAGAAACAAACAATGGAGGAAAGACCTAAACAGGGCTTCTAAAGATGAAAAATAAAGTATTTGAAGTGAACATTTCCCTGCTTGGAATTAAGAGTGGAACAGACACTGCAGAATAAGGGATCAGGAAACTCGACAACAAATAAAGAAACTAAGCAAAATGAAACAGAGAAAAAGACAGGACAGCCCACAGAGCCCCGGGGCAACACCAAGCAGCCTGGCGCACCCAGACAGACAGAGGCAGAAGGAGAGGCGAGAGAAGGGTATGCGATCAATCGTCAATCAACAAGAATGTCCAGAAATCATGACCAAAAGTATCCAAATTTTATGAAACTATAAACTGAAAAATCCAAGAATTTCAATCCAAGCAGAATAAGTATTTTCAAAACCCAAAACACATTATAGTCAAATTGCAGAAACCCAGTGACAAAGAAACCTTTCAGGGGCCAAAGGAAAAGCTGCACCCTACAGAAGAACAAAATGTAGGAAGGACTTCATCCTTTCATCAGAAACCACGGAGGATGTAAGACAATGGAATGATATCCTTGAAGTGCTTTAAAGAAAAAAAAACTTTCAACTAGACTTCTATACCCAGTGGAAATATACTTCAAAAATAGAGGCAGAAGATTTATTTTCAATACACAAAAGCTGAAAGAATCTGTTCCAACCAGATGTGCATGACAAGAAATGTTAAAAGAAGTTATTCAGGTTGAAAGTACCAATGAAAGGAAATCTGGATCCACACAAAAAATTAAAGAGTGCCAGAATGGTAAACATGAAGGAAAATTAAAAGGACATTTTTCTTGTTATTTATTTAAAAGACAAGCAATTGTTAAAGCAAAATCACTAACTTGTGTTGTCAGTGATAACGAGGTGTTAATGACATTTGTAGGAGTGAGTGTATGGAAACAGCAACACAGAGGATGGGGGGGAGATGGAAGTAGACCCCCGTAAGGTTTGTACAGTTATGTGACATGACAGAATATTATTTTAAGGTAGACTGTGAAGAGTTAATGATATATATTATAAACTCTAAAGCAACCACTAAAATAACAAAACCAATAGGAATAGCTACTAAGCCAACAGGGGAGGTAAAATGGATGGAATACTAAACAGTACTCAATTACTCCAAAAAAATAAAAGAAGGAAGAAAGAAAAAAGAAAAAGAGAACAAAAGGGAAACACAAAAAGCAAATGTCAAGATGGTAGATTTAAAAGAAAGATGTTGGTATTTATACTAACAAATGATGTAAACATCGATTACCCAAAACAGGAGCCACTAGCCACATCGGCAATTTAAGTGTAGATTTTAGTTAATTAAAATGAAATAAAATTACAAGTTCAGTTCCTCAGCTTTACTGGCCACATTTCAAGTGCTCAGTGACCACATTTGGCAAATGGTCACCATACTGGCCACCACACCATACTGGAGAATGTGGATTATAGGACCTTTTCATCAGTACCAAAAATCCTACTGGAAATGCTGTTTTAACCATTCCAATTAAGCAGCAGAAATTCACAGATTAGATTAAAATCAAGATTCTGCTATACAGTATATACAAGAAAACCACTTAAGTCAGATAAGCTTACAAGTAAAAAGATTGGAAAAATATATCATATAAACAGTAACCATAAGCTGGAGTAGCTACACTAATATCAGAGTAGAATTCAGAACTAGGGATAAGAAGGACATTTTTACAACAATACATGGTCAATTGATTAAGACAAACAATTCTAAATATGCATGAACCTAATAACACAGCTTGAAAATATATGAAGCAAAAACTGATAGGATTGGGGAAAAAACACAAATCCACAATTATAGCGAGAGTGTTCAACACTCTCTCAGTAGTTAATATGACAAGTAGACAGAAACTCAGTGAAGATGCAGTAAACAATACTATTGATCAACCTGACCTGAATGACATACAGAACACCCCACCACAAAACAGCTGAATGCACATTTTTGTCAAACGCACATGGAACACCCACTAAGATATATTATATTTCATGCCATAAAGCAAGTCTTGATACATTTATAATAGCTGAAATCATACCAAATATATTCTCTGAACACAACAGAATTAAACTAGAAATCAATAACAGATATCCGTGAATATACATAATTATCTGAAATTAAACAACATACTTTAAATAACTGTAAGTAAAAGAAGAAATAAGGGAAATTAGAAAATATTTTTAATGGAATGAAATGAAAATACCATATATTAAAATTTACAGCAATGTATAGAGAGAAATTTATAGCAATAAATACTTATATCAGAAAAGAAGAAAGATCTCCAGTCAATGATCTAACAAAAGCAAATTTAACCCAAAGTAGGCAGGAGGAAGGAATAAAGAAGAGCAGAAATCAATTTAATCAACATCAGATAAATAGAGAAAATTAACGGAATCAAAAGCTGGTTCTCTGAAATAAAATCAATAAATTTACATCAGAATAATACTGAGATGATAAACTTACTTAAACTAGTCAAGAGCAGAAGAGAGAATAAATCATCAATATCAGAAATGACAGAGGAGACATCACTATAGATCCTACAGACTAAAAGGACACTAAAGGAATATTATAAGCAAATGCATGCCAACTAATTTGACAACTTAGATGAAATGAACAAGTTCCTTGAAAAACACAAAACTAATAAAGCTCGCTTGAGAAAAAACAGATAGCATGGATAGCACTATAGCATTAAAGAAAATGAACTTGTAGTTTAAAATCTTCCCACGGTGGAAATGCCAGGCTGAGATGGCTTCCCTGGTAAATTCTACCGCATATTTGCAGGAAGAATAATACCAATTCTACACAAACTCTTTCAGAAAACAGAAGAGGAGGAAATACTTCCCAACTCACTTCAAGAGGTATTTTATAGTTATAGTAATCAAGACAGTGTGGTATCTGCTTAAGCAGAGACATTTAGATCCACAAAAACAAATCAAGATCCCACATAAACATATTAGTCAACTGATTTTAGACAAAAGTACCAAAATAATTCAATGAAGAAAGGATCGTTTTTTAAATCCGTGGTGCTAGAACTTTGGATATCTATTGAACCTCAACTCAAAATTAACCAGACACAAACATTAACTTAACATGGATCATAGATTTAAGTGGAAAAGCTAAAAGTAAAAAAAAAAACAACAAAAACCCTTCTTTAAAATAGGAAAAAAATTCTTTGCAACTTAGTAGTAGGGAAAGGCTTATTAGGCAGTATACAAAAAGCAAAAACCATAAAAGAAAAAATCGATCACATCGAACAGTAAAATTTTTGATCTTCAAATGACATAGTTAAGGTAATTAAAAGATAAACCACCATCTGAAAGAAAATATTCACAATATAGATATCTGGCTTTGAAATCTGACAAAGCCCTTGTATCCAGAATAAATGAGCTCATATGACAACCCCATAGGATATAAAACGGGCAATAAATTTGAATAGATACTACATAAAAATAGGTATACAAATAGCCAATAAGCACACAGCAAGATGTTGAATGTCAGAGAAACGCAAATAAAACTTCAATCAATGACATACACTACACACCATCTGTCTTAGTGCACTCTGTGTTGCTGAGCAATTTATAAAGGAAAAAAAGGTCTATTTGTCTGATGATTCCGATGGCTGGAAGTTCAAGACTGGACATCTGGTGAGGGCCAGGCTGCTTCCACTCACTGCAGGAGGCAGTGGGGAGCTGGAGTGTGCAGAGATCACATGGCGAGAAAAGAGCAGGGCAAGGGGGTGCGAGGCTATTTTTAACAGCCATCTCTGGTGGGAACTAACAAAGTAAGAACTCACCTGCCCCCTAGGGAGGATGGAGGGCATTAATCTACTCATGAGGGGCCCACCCCTAAGACACGCACACCTTGCAGTAGGCCTCTCTGCCTACTGGGGATCAAATTTCAACATGAGGTTTGGAGGATCGAATATCCACACCACAGCACCATCCACAGAACGGCTACACTAAAAGCGTTGACAACAGCAAGAGTTGGCGTGGATGTAGAGCAAGTGAAGCTCCCCCCTGCTGCTTGGGGGAACTTAAAATAGTGCAAGTACTCTGGAGAACAGCTTGGGCATTTCTTAAAAAGTTACACCAACCATATGACCAGCAATTCAACTAGATACTTACCACCCCACGGAAAGGGAGGAACCACTGATACACACAACAAACACACTGGCTAAGGCAGGCAGACACGAAAGAGTACACACTACACGGCTCCACGTGTGTCAGACTCTGGAAAGAGAGACTAATCTCGAGTGGCAAACAGCGAATTAGTGGTGGCCTTGGCCTTGAGCTGGGGCAGGGGTGGCTGACCAGGAAGGGGCAGAGGGAACCCTCTGACGTCATGGAAATGTTCTTCTCCTTCACTGGGGCTGAAGTTATGGGGGTGTGTGCTGGCCAACTCTCATTGAACTGTACCCTTAAATGGATGCACCACAGTGTATGTCAATTGAACTCCAAAGAAGTCACTGCCTGGGTTCCAGAGAAGAGGTGTGGCAGAAGCCTCACCCTGTCTCTGCTCCCAGCCAGGTGCCTTCCCTCTCTGTGCGCCACCACCGCACAGCCAGGTCTTCCCAGCACCAGCCTCCCCACCCTGGGATCTCGCTTTGCCCATCGCCCTTCTGGCCAGGGGTCAAGTGCAGCTGGGTGGCCTCCCCCACACAGCTTTGGCCCTCTGCAGCCCACTCCCTCCCACAGGCCAGCCCACCTCTGAGTTTCTAGACCAGGACCCAGCAAAACAAACTACATGTTCCAGAAGTTTCTGTTGAATAACAGTATAAACTCGCAATTGAGGGAACCAAGGTGGACACTGCCCTGTCACCAGGCAGCCCGCGAGACCACCTCCAGAGCACCGCTCCCTTCCTTCTGGGGTCCTCAGCCACGAGACAGGTGGCCACCTAACACTACGCCGCTACCCGCCAACTACAGCACGGGCATCCTGTCCCTTTCATTCTCCCACTGGGCCAACCCAGCAATACGTGCAAGTGTCGTAGAAACGGGACACATGGCCTGGCTTCAGGGAGCGCACGCCTGGACAGGAAAATACAAGAGACCCAAGGCAGACACTGGACTATAGGCCTGTTGGGTACAGCCTTCCTTGGAGGGGCAGCCACGTGGCCAGAGGCACCAACTTTCACAAGACAGAGCTGAACGATCCGCGGCCCTGGCCTGGGCCTGAAGGAGGGCAGGAGGGTCACCCCCTTGTCGGTCCTCTCCCCGACACGCGCTGAGTCCACTTCCCGGACTCCATCTGCACACCACGGAAGTGGCTTTGCTCGCACTCAGTAAAATAAAATAAAAAACAGGCAGTGCTTATCATCAGGGCTTTCTCTCCCATCTCATCCCCGCCCTCCACTCCTCTTGTGAGCAGAGATAATGGGACGTTCCAACAGCACCAAAAGCAAGCAAGTGCCTCCCTGCCAGGGCCTGCACCTCCCCACGTCTCACTGCAGACACCGCATTATGTGCCCGCTGCAGGAAGACACATGAAGGCTTTTAATGAACATTTGGCAATTATGGGGAATTACGAAGGTCTGGACCGCCCCCCACCCCCATCTGCTCTAATAAGCAGCTCTTCTTTTAACCAGGTCCCAAAGGCACCTTCGGCCATGGGAGGAGGGGAGGCCCCCAGGGCAGGAGCTCAAGGGGGTCACCCACACAACCAATCCACAGTCAGCACCAAGACCCCTCAGACACCCAACACCCCTCCCCACGCCTGCCTGGCTGCTCAGGCTGCCCAGCAAGCTGACTGGCTGCCAGGCTCTGTCCCCACTAGGCATGACCCTGGACCACACAGCTCCCCGCCTGCCAGAGGAGCGGGATGGAAGGATGATGTCCCGACCCGGTTTCAGGCAGGAGGAGGCCCACTGACAACAGCATGCAGCCCTGCCTGGTGTGGCACCCCAGACGCAGGCTGAGTACCCCTCTCCCCAGGAGGGGAAGCGCGGGGCGTTCTCACTTATACAGCCTGATGGACTCAGCCTGATACCCAGTGCCCCACTCGGAGGGAACCACTTCCATGCTTGCTGCCCCTATCCCTCCCTGTTGAGTGGGGGTGACAGTAGAGTCCCCGAACAGGCTGTTGTGTGCCCACCTAAGCATGGCACCCAACACAGCCTCAGGGCTCAGAGTGGCCAGCCCAACTCACTCAATGCCACCCTGCTACAGACAGGACGTGGGGTGTGCACAGGTCTACAGAGAGCAACCCCAGAGAAGGGTGGGACAGAACCCCCACCAGCCCTCTGCCATCACAGAACCACAGGACTTCTCCCTGGCCTCCAGGCCCTAGGGGCAGTGGCCAGATTCTGCTCGTATAACCTCAGCAGGAGACTGGTGGCCGATGCCTCCTGGTCCCGGGAGGCGCCCTGCTCACCCATTTGTCCAGCTGAGGGAGAGACACAGGGAGAGAGAGCTAGTGGGATGGAGGTCTGATCCACCAGGCCCTCCCCGCTCTAAGCCTCTACACACCCATGACTGCAGCTTCAAGGAGATAGAGAAATCCCAAATCTCAGCCTGTGACTGACTATGTGAGGGTTATCATCGGCACCCCGGGCCAGCCCTGGCAGCCTGCAGTGAAGAATTCAGACATTCCTAAAGCACAGTGACTTCGCAAGGACATGCTGCTGTGTGATGCTCAATGCCTCTCGGTTACATCTTCCCAGGCGACAACCACAGGGGGAGCAGGGCAAGGAGGGTCCTGGGACCCTGACCCCTCCTTTGTGAGGCGGAGAATGCGGGGAGGAGGGACACAGGGAACGGCATACACAAAGGCACCGCAGTGTCCAGGGGCATCCTCTTTCCAGCAGCGGCAGTTCGGGGTGCCCAGAGGACAGGGTGCGTGGAAGCACAGGAAGGGCGGCGCTGGCCTACCGGGTCACAGCTCTGGCCATGTGCAGGGGGCGCTGGAGGAGCCAGGAAAGGCCTGGACACGGGAGACGCAGGGACACGACTGCACATCAGGAGGATGCACCCAGCTGCCCTGGGGCTGCGAGATGGGCCAGGATGGCAGGAAGCGGCCAGGAGTCAGCTGCGAGGCCACCACAGGGCAGTGAACAGGCTCTTGCCCTGGGTGGCTGCTCGGGGCCAAGCCGTCCCACCACCTCCCCCAGGCACCGCCACATCCTCCAAGACGTCAAGGTCACCCCATCAATGTCACCATCCACTCGACCACTCACCACCCGGCAAGCTGCTCTCTGGCAGCCCAGTCCTTGTGCTAAGGACCTCTAACTTTGCCACTTCCTACATCTTCCCACCGTGGCAGCTGGCAGAGGACAGAGAGCCTGTCTTTGCAGCACGCAGAGCAAGGGGAGGCCCTGGGGCTGGCTCCATACTCCAGTACCAGAAGCATCTTCAAAAGCAGACGGTTCTCCCAGCAACTGCCAGAAAGGACCCCCATACCACACCCCTGACTCTGCCTAAAGGAAAGGCTGTCCTGGCAGATGCACTCCCGGGGACCCAACCCACCACGAGCAATGTCCTGCGGCAAGGGCCAGACAGCCAGGCCCTGGGGCTGCCACTTCCTGCCACCTCACACTGAGGGCTAAGTGGGGAGGCCGCACCATCCAGGTGCCCTTTAGTGCCCTGCGAGGTCTGTTTGTCCAGGTGGGGCTGGCAACACCTGCTGGGAACCTCTTCCAGGCACTGTTAGTTCTAGGCGTCGCCATCCTTGCAGCACGCACAGCTCATGCCTGTGTCTTGAGGAGAACCTTGGCCGACCCGCTGCAGCCCCGTGCTCTGGGGAGCCGTCCAGCCCCAGCGGCGTGACCTGTCTGGGCAGCTTCCACTGCAGCAGGCAGACCTCACCCCTGCAGCTGGAGTCCAGTGCAGGCACCACGATGCTACCCTCCTCTTCCGGCTCTCCAGCTGCACCACCGCCTCACGCAGCAGTCCACGGCCCTGAGTGCCTGCCAAGACCGCAGCACGTCTGCACCGTACCTACTGCCCAGCGCCCGTCTGGGACCCCACTATGCTTGTAGCTGCTGGACACTGGGCCCACACTGACCTCTGTCAACCTCCCAACCCCCTGGACACCAACAGACTGATGCTACCCTGGAGGAAAAGGACTCCACCTGAGCCGAAGGGTCTCCACAGAGGGCCCAACATGGCCCCAGCAAATCCTCCCTCCTGGGTCTCAACCTGCCCACCTTGACACTGCAGGGCTGGACCACCCACTGCGGAGGCCTCTCCTGGGCGTTAAAAACAGTAACAGAGCAGTATGTTTCAAACCGCAGCTCTGAGACCCAGGTCATGAAAACAATTTAGAAAGTCACAACTAGCTTTTATTTTGATGGATAGGACAGGACAGGACAGGACAAGACAGAAGAAGACTGGCAGGTCTGGAACGTCAGAGGGTGAGCACTGTTGAATGCCTGCGTGTGTGTGTGTGTGTGTGTGTGTGTCCACGCGGGGCAGCGCCAGCACACGGATGTCTCACCACAGCCACGGTGCACGCGCAGGACCAGACGACTGCAAGATGATGGCCCCGGCTACTCTGTCTGCATGTACTCGGCTCAGGCTCAGGACAGGGAGTCACGGTTTACCTCTGAAGCTCCCTTCATACATAAAAAATGTTTGCCAGACACACAGATGCGTGGATGGCTACACGGGTGAGCGAGTGGAGCGCAGGGTGAGTGATCAAGGGCGCTCCAGGTGATGACAGGGGGAAGAGGAGGAGGCCGAGCAGGAGGAGGTCCCTGTGCAGTAGGGAGCGGGGCAATAGGGCCGAGGCGGGCCCACCCTCCAGGTGGCCAGAGCAGCGCCCTGGTGGGGCAGCCTGCAGCAAGGAACTCACCTCTGAGCGGCTCCAGGCCGAAGCCCTCGGAGGGCAGGGCCTGGCAGGAGAAGGTCTTGGCCACCACCTGTTCTACGGGTGTGAGTGCCAGGGGCTGGGGCTTGCCAGAGCCCGGGTCAGGGCCGTGGGCTGCCTTCCGGAGGTCGCCGAGCTTGCGCCGCACAACCGCTCTCAGGTCCCGCCACTTGTGCTTCAGGTCCACGACATCACGGCGACAGTAGCCCAGGGCGTTCACGGCCTGCAGAATGCGGCTCCACACGCGGTACCTGCGGGTGGGCTCGGCCTTCAGCAGCCCCGTGCCGAACAGCAGCTGGTGGTGCTTGCTCACCTTGGACACCAGCACCTCGGTCTCCTGTGGACAGAAGTTGGGCTTCCTCTTCTTGGCCCGGCTGGCACTGGGTCCCGTCATGCGGCCATGGGGCCCAGCGGCCAAGTCCCTTCTCGGGCCAGTGGTGGGTGGCGAGGTGGGCTCTGGTGTCCGGCTGCCTTCAGGGGCAACCCCTGGCCCTGGAAAGGCACCGAAAGGTGGGTGTTTAAGGCTCCAGGCGCAGGGAAGCAGCGGCTCCGGCAGCAGCTCCCTGGGGAGCACCCTCTTTGGCTTCTGCTTCAGGACACAGCTGCCTGCTCCCAGCCACCACCTCACCCTGCTGGGTGTCCGGAGACCTGGGTCCAAGCCTCCCGGTTCTGCCACTGCCTGGCAAGGTGCCATTGGCAAGGCACCTAACTTCTGGGCCATGGTGCTCCATCTCCAAAACAGGCCCCACCTGCCTGCCACAGCCACCATCAGGACAAGGGAGCTGGGACAGGCCCTGGAGGTCAGACCTGGCCCTCTGCATGCATCTCCTATCCTCAGGGCCCAGGGAAAGGTGCTCTGGGGCCAGGGCTGGTGCTGCTCCTGGGGACATCCCTGGCCTGGGGAAAGCCCTCACCGGCTGGCATGCGGGATGTCATTCACACCTGCCTGCCTGGCAGCTGCAGGACCTCAAGAGCCCCGCGAGTGCTGCCTCGGCATGGCTCCGGCACTCCGGCTGAGGGCAGGCGGGGGCGAGACGGCCTGCTCTGCAGCTTCCCTCCTCCCCCCAGCCCGGAGCTCGTGGGGGCTGGCCCAACAAACAGTGCCCGGGTCTCTGTGCCTTTGCTCACGTATGAGCTTTGTCAGAACCAGACTGGCTTCCTGATGACAGGGGCAGGTGTGCTGCCGGGGGTATGGCTCTGCAGGGTCAGAGGACTAAGGTTTCCCAAAGGCAGGGACAGTGGCCCCAACAACAGAAGGCTCCCGAGGGCATGTCTGAGCCCTACTGGGAGGAAGCACTCAAGAGTGGGCTTCTCCCCCCAGGTCCTGTCTTCCTGGAAGCACCCGGAAGGGACCTCTCTGCCAAGAGGGAAGGCTACCCAGGCAGGCCCACCTCTGCAGAGGCCACCGCACCTATTCCTCCCTAAATCACACCCCAAGGACCCTCACACCCCCTCACCAGCCCTCTCCAGAAGGACAATCAGGCTCTGGGCAAAGGGGCCTCGTGAGCAGGTCCAGACCCCCGGGCATGAGTGCCCTTTCGTCCCACTGTGCAGGCCTGGTCCCTGAGCCTACAGGGCCCTCACGGCCCTAGCCA
This sequence comes from Indri indri, assembly GCA_004363605.1. Taxonomy (NCBI): domain Eukaryota; kingdom Metazoa; phylum Chordata; class Mammalia; order Primates; family Indriidae; genus Indri; species Indri indri. Next base: position 85,512 of record RJWJ010002381.1, read on the forward strand.
TCACATGCATCCCTCCTATGGCCGGTCCAGACTGGCCATGCCATCCGCCCTCCTTTTGGGGGAGAGGGCAGTGGGGGTGAGGGTGAGACGGGCCTCAGCACCTGCCCCAGCCTCCTCCCCTGCAGCTGCCTGGGTACTGCCACAGCTCCCGCCTGTGGACCCCTCCCTCCTCAGCGCCAGCATCTCTGAGTGGCCTTCCCGGGACCCCCCCAGACCCGTGTCTGAGTGGAAGTACCTCGCTTCCTGGCCCTCGGGACTCTGGGTGCACCCGCCGACCCCAGATCGCCTTCCCCGTCCTTCCCCACACAGGGGTCCTTTGAGTTGCTCTCTGGCGATGGGCAGGGGAAATGGCGGATTCCATACTCGGTCCAACATCTAGCGCACTCTACGGACAGCAACGGACAGTCACGATTACTCCCAGCCTGCCTGTGCAAGCAGCTCAAGGTGCTGCTGGCAGTGCCAGGACCCATGCACAGACAGCAGGCACCCAAGCCAAAGAAGCTCTACTGGGCCCACCTCCTTCAGGCAGCCCCCCCTGACTGCCGTGTCCTCCAGAATGCCCCGCTTTTTCTGAACACCAGCATGGACTTCAGATCTTTAAATGTTCTGGATTTTTCTCTGAACCACGATTCTTCTGAAAGGTGACCCCAAACTAGACCACAACCCCCTAAATCAGTCCCGGAGATGTGGTCACAGATGAAACTTGGGTGGGTATTATACTACCCTCTGCAGCAATGGGGTCCCAACACAGAGAGTCAGGCTTCATTATGATTCATGGCATTTCAAGATTGCCACAACATCCCAGCATGGGGGCATTCTATTATATAAACATATACATATACATATATATATATTTTTTTTTTTTTTTTTGAGACAGAGTCTCACTCTTTTGCCCAGGCTAGAGTGCCGTGGCGTCAGCCTAGCTCACAGCAACCTCAAACTCCTGGGCTCAAGCGATCCTTCTGCCTCAGCCTCCCAAGTAGCTGGGACTACAGGCATGCGCCACCACGCCCGGCTAATTTTTTCTATATATTTCTAGTTGTCCGATTAATTTCTTTCTAATTTTTAGTAGAGACGGGGTCTTGCTCTTGCTCAGGCTGGTCTCAAACTCCTGAGCTCAAACAATCCGCCCACCTCGGCCTCCCAGAGTGCTAGGATTACAGGCATGAGCCACCACGCCTGGCCTATATTTTATAAAAAATATTGTTCCATGGTATACAAGAAGTGAAAAGCAAAACAACACGCTTCCGCCCCACACCTGGCAGCATGGCTGAGGCACAACCACAGAGGTCCCTGTGGCACCCTCCACCACTCTGGGGTTTGAACCCCACAAAGGACACATCTTAATTTTCTCTAATAATTTCCATTTATTCAAACACCACTATTTCTGGACACATTTTATTAAAATTCATCTATCCTCAAACGCACCTTATAAAAATATCTTAACATCTCTGGAATAAAGACGTGCCTTTCAATCCATGGCCTCCCAGAGCCGATGACACGCAGCATGAGCCAGGCTGAGGGCACGGAAAGGAGACCCCAGGAGCCTGTCTGCAACCTGCTCCCAAAGGTGCTCCCCGGGGAGACTGAGACACTCTTGACCACCCAGCAGGTCACAACGCAGCTGGCTTAGATGCTCTTGCTGACCATGCCGACAGCCTCTAGCGAGTCCCCAGGTCAGCACAGACACCCTGGGTCCCCTCTCCACATTGCGCGCCTGAAGCAGCAGCTCTTGGAAAAGGCCCTTCATGTAACCCCTGGAGAAGAAAGCTCGGCATCCCCCTGGGGGGGCCACTGCAGCCAGCGTGACGGGCAAGGAAGGACTGCCCCAAAGGCTCTCACTGAGCCCCCCAAGAGGTAGGAGAGGTCCCAGAGGCCCCAAACCACACAGGCAGAGGCAGGCCCTGCTGGTGGCACAGGCTCGGGGAGGGCCTCCAGTGCCCCCAGCTCACTGTCCTGGAATGGGGCCCACTCATCCCCCAGCTCTGGCCCTGTGGGGGGAGGAGGGCACACAAGGAAATGGTGGCGGGCAGGGGCAGTCTAGCTTATTTGGGGGTACAGCTTCCTACAGGACAGAGAACTGCAGCAAGGTGGATCTCAGAGCCAGAACAAGAGCAGTCTGCAATCCCCACACCCGGGAGGGAGGCCCGGGCTGAGCCCAGGCTGAAGCCACTAAGTCTCAGGCTTCTCTGAGTATCTGAGTGACAGTGCCAAGGCCTGTCCCTCCAGCTTCCAGATGCCATTCTCTCCTGGCAGAGACATACTCTCCAGACCCAAAACCCCCACCCCAACAGTTGCTGCCCCAGACAACAGTGTACAAGCAGGGAATCCAGATACTCGGTGACTAGGTGTCCATCTACTCCAGGGTGGGTCCCCTGCCTAGGCCCCAGAGAGACTGCAGGCCGGCTGGCAGCTGACGCACAAGGACACTCTATCACCTCATCACGCCGGCATCCACTCACCCCAAGTCCAGGTTCTTCCGGCACCACAGTACTCCATGTTGTCCCCAGACACCCTCGGAGGGGCCAGTACGCTCTACCCACCCAAATCAAAGGAACCCAGAACTATGGAGGGGAGGGGAGGGGAGGGGAGGGGAGGGCAGGCAGACCTGGGGCAGTTACTGCTTGTTTTTTATTAGAATAATACACACAAATTACAGAAAAAAAATTAAATGCAAACAATTATAAATTAAAAAATATAGATCACAACATCCAGAAATGAAACATTGAAAATTATTAACACTGGGGGGTAGGGCAGTTGTTTCATACAACTAAAATATTGAGTGTATGGTTTTGCTTCTTGCATTTGCATTACCATTAACTGTAACTCACACAGAGCTCACTCAAGGACCTCCAACAACGTGATTGCAACGACTGCATCGTGTTCCGTCACGAACCCTCACTTTCTCAATTGTTTCCCCGAAGCTAGACATTTCCAGTATTTCTGAACTGACATGCTGCGGTGAACACCTGTGCCCACACTGCTGATTACCTCCTAAGACGGAGCCCAAAAAGAGGCATGACCGGGCCAAGAGAGGGACTGTTTCAAGGTGCCTTGAAGCTGGCTGTGCCCAGACCCTGGGAGGAGACAGCAGCACCCTGCCTCTCCTTACAGTGCCCACTTCCACCAGAGGCTGGCGCTGGCATGTATGGGTACCTCAGTTTCCATCTCTGATGTCACCAGTGAGGCTAACCACTCCTCACGTGCTAATCAGCCATCCTAGCTGTCTGTAGCTGTCTGTAGATCTGTCCAGTTTTTATGGAAATTGGGGGGCTCCCTTCTATTCATTTGAGTTCTTTTTGTTTTGTTTTGTTTTTGATACAGAATCTCGCTCTGTCACCCTGGGTAGAGTGCAGTGGTGTCATCCCAGCTCACTGCAACCTCAAACTCCTGGGTCGAGCAATCTTCCTGCCTCGGACTATAGGTACACGCCACCATGCCCAGCTAATTTTTCTATTTTTTTGTATAGATGGGGTCTCACTGTGTTGCCCAGGCTAGTCTTGAACTCCTGAGCTCAAGTGATCCTCCCCGCCTCAGCCTCCCAGAGTGCTAGGATTACAGGTGTGAGCCACCATGCCAGGCCTCATTTGAGTTCTTTACGTGTGAACAATCTGCCAGTTGTCTTCTTGCTGCCTTTGTCTATGGAACATTAGGATAAAGAGATGGCCCTGAGGCACTGCCATAAATAGGGTAAGCAAGGACCTCGGCACACAGCAGGGGCTGGGTAACTGCAGCGATTCCTATGCCCAAGGGCATCTTGTCCTCCAGACCCTGTCCTTTCCCAGCTCCTACAGGCCTCGAAGGCCAGGCCCACCCACACGGAAGCCTTCCCCAGTCATGCAGGGCAGAGAGGAGCATAAAGAAACACCAGGCCCCAGTCTCCCCAATTTTCAACAAATAAGGACAGTACCGATCCTTTTCCAACAGAAATGCAATTAGGTTAGAAATCTTTTTTTTAAGAAAACTACCAAAAAAATACAAATGTTTGGAAATGATGAAATACACTTCTAAAAAACTCCTGGGTCAAAGAAGAAATCATAATGGAAATAAGAAGATATTTAGAACTGAACAAAAATAAAAATACTATATATTTTAAAATGTGTGATATTCAACTAAAGCAGCGATCCTTTAGAAATTTATAATTTTAAGTGTTTTTATTAGAAAAGAATAAAAACTGAATATTGAACATGAATGAGGTTTATAAACATCCAGTCTAGGAGTCAGATGAATAAAATAGTATCGACTCAAAGAAAAAATGAGGAAAATAATGAAAACACAAGCAGAAATCAATCAAATTTTAAAACTGACATCTAACAGAAAGGATCAAGAAAGCCAGAAGTCACATCTTTGTAGAGACTTGTAAAATTGCCAAGTCCTTGTCAATATTGATTACAGAAGAAAACAGAAGGTACAAACATACAATATTAGGAATAAAAAAGGGGATGTGATTCACGTATTGCTGACATTAATGAAACAGCCACAACCGTGAGCCCTGCATGGCCTGGCAGCGAGAATGGCAAGGCCCCTGGGTGCTCCACGCGCAGGCGGAAGCAGCCTCACTCCTCCTGCGATGGCACGGTACCCAGGCGGGCCCTCAGCTCCGCTTCCAGGCAGAAGGGCCAGCCCGCTGCTGTACAAGTCTGTGCTCCTAACCACTGTAAGCACCGCACGATGCTGCCCCAGCTTATACTTGGCCTGGAAAGGCTACGATTTTATTCAACAAATTGAACATTTTGATAAAGCAGACACATTTCCAGAAAAATGTAATTTAAAACCGACCCATGAGAAAACAGAAAAGTTGAACAAGTTTTTACAACTAGAGAAACCAATTGGTAGTTCAAAAACTTCCAACAAAGACAAGACACTAGACCCTGACAGTTTCATAGCAAAATCCCAGAAACATTCAACAATGCACAATCCCATTTTTCCACAGACTTGGAAAGAACACAATCACCATTTCCACTCAGCATCGTAGTGAGGTTCCAGCCAGCTCAAGGAGGGAAGAAAAACAAATAAAGGGTGAAAGCGTTGGAAAAGAAGAGAGAAAAACTGCCATTATTCACAAATGATGCCAACGATATAGAAAGCTCAAAAAGATTCCACAGGCAAATGATTACAGTTAATAAAAAAAGTTTGGCAAAATGGCTGGATACGGAGTGAGTAGACGAAAACCAATTACACTGCACGGGGAAGCCTGCTTTCTTCAAGGGTGAACTTCAAGGGTAAAAAATGATGGAGGGGAACATGGAGAGGAAGACTCAGGCACGTGGACCCACCACAGCACGTGGCTCTTTCTAGGCCCCCACTTCAAACACACACTGTGAAGACACAGTGCCTTCTCGAAGCCACCGGTGATCCGAATGGCAGACTCAGCACCATGGCTGGAATGAGGCATTACCATGGGACACTGTCGCGTATGAAAGGAGTCCTCTTTTGGAGACACACTGAAATAGTAACAGAGGAGATGATCTGATGTCTGGGATTTACTTCAAAATGACACAGCAGGGAGCAGGGAGGGCACAACTGCGGCCAGACTGGCCACCAGCAGTGGCAAAGGAAGCCGAGGGAAGCGCTGGGGTTCCCTACATGATTGTGTCTACTTCTGGTGTTTGAAATTTTCCATATTTAGAACATTAACGAACAAAACATTTAAAAATTAAATAAAATCTCTAGACTTTGCTTTTTTTAAAAGCCCACTGTCTCATGCCTGTAATCCTGGCACTCTGGGAGGCTGAGGCGGGAAGATCGCTTGAGCCCAGGAATTCGAGCTGTAGTGAGCTACGATCACACCACTGCACTCCAGCCTGGGGACAGAGCGAGACCCTGTCTCAAAAAAAAAAAAAAAACCTTGCTGTGCACAGACCAGCAACAAACGTCTGGAAAACATGACGTTCAGAATGGCACCACTTACAATGTACTAGAAGACTCAGAATGATGATGTCCATTCTCCCCACATTCATCCAGTAGATGCACTGAAATTCCAGTCAAAACTCCAAAGGTTTGACAAGGTGATTCTAAAACTTATGTTCAATGTCAAAGAGTCAAAAATACTCAAGAAATTTCTGTAGAAAAATAAGAAGTGTGACTTGCCCTAAAAAATAATGAGAATTACAACAAAGCTATAGAAATTAAGGTGGATTTTGACACAGGAATAGAAAAATTGAGCAAAAGAACCCATATGGAAACTTTAACTATCACACAGCTGTCACTGCAGGACTACAAAAAAAAGACAGAATAAATAGCCCAATTTGTTATGCAAATACAGAAACACCGCCATTAGAGCTTCCCTTCCACGCTCACTCTACCTCACACCATAAACAAAAACCAATTCCAGCTGGATTAAAAACTTAAATACGAAAAACAAATTACATAATCTGTAGAGGAAAATATAGGATAATATAATTATCTTGTGATAGACATTATTAAACTAAACAGAAAAATGCAAACCATGAGAGAAACGACTGATAAATTCAAGTGTGTCCTCGCTGAGCCCTTGTCACAAGCAGGTGCCACACTGAAAAGCATGCCCGAACTGGCCCGGGATGTGTGCAGCACATCTGACAAGGGTTTCCTCTCCAGACCTAGAAGGAGATCTTGCAAATCAATTAGTATAAGACAAACCCAAGAGAAAATAAACAAAAAGAGTTAAGCGAAGGGAACAGCCAATAAACATATGAAAAGATGATCGATCCCATTAGTTTCTAGAGAGTATCAGCTGAAACTAGAAGAGACCATTGCACACCCACCAGGTTTGCAAAAAGTCACCATGTGACACCTTGGTGCTGACAAGGACGAGGCGTGAAGGGAGCTCCGTGTGGGAGCGGGCATCAGCGTGCCGCGGGTGCCCAGCCGCGGGACCTCCGCCCCTCCTCTGACTCTGGGAGGCCCTGGACTGCAGGTACAGGCGCTCAGCAACACTGTCACTGAAGGACCTGGGACACAACCTCAGTGCCCCTCGGGCGTGGAACAGGCATAGACACCATGGTGCACATGCAGAACCAAATACAGTGCAGCAGGAAAAACAAAAAACGGCACCTCCGCACAACGTGGAGGCTCTCAGAACTCAACACGTAAAGCAAATGGTGGGTACATATAAATCACACGGTCCCAGTAAATGAAGTTCAAAAACTTGCAAAACTCAGCAACACACTGTTTAGGGATATGAGCACACATAGGTAAAACTCTGAAGAAAAAGAAAAAGCAATAAATATGCAATTCAGGGCAAGGGGGGAAGGATGTGGGATGGATAAAGGGTGGAGGTAAGTGTCAGGGTCATCCATCTTTAAACCACTGTACTTGAACTCTAGGAGCACACACCCACACACGCACCTCCACACCCTGAGAAGGGCCCTGGGGCTCCACGGGAGCCCAGCCCCAGGGTGGGAGACAGTTCCTGCCCTAAGGCAGCTGCTAGGCTGAGCCCAAGGCCTGAGCAGACAGAAGTAAGCCAAGAGCTCAGAAGCCCCAAATTCGATCCCCTTCCCTACTCCTGGAGGTGGCCCTGACCTGATGCTGTGAGCCAGATGAGAGAACCTGTGGCCAAAATATCCGTTACTGGGCCTGCCACCTGGAGGGCACCTTCCAGGCCAGTTCCACAGCCCGAGCTGAGGGCGGCGGGGAGAGCAGGGGCCGGGGCAAGGCCAGGGGCCACCACGGGATCCCGATGGCCTGCAGTGGGAGGTAGAAAGTGAAGCTTGGTGGAGAGAAAAGAGTAGAGGCTTAGAACTCAGAAATATCTAGAAGCAGGTCCCAGCTCTGCCCAGCTCCCTCTGCATGGCAGTGGGGAGGCGTCTGTCACCCCACAGCCCCAGTGCTCCACTCTGCCATTAGGAAAACTAGAGAACATTGCTCATCCACTCAGCCGTTCTCCAAACACCCAGAGCGCCACCGCCCAGCAGCTGGTACTCTATGCGCCACCTCCGTCCTCGGAGCAGGATCTTGGACACCCAGGTCTGCCCCCGAAAAAGGGCGGCCACTCAGCATCCTTCCTCTCCTGACACCCAAATTGCCCCAGGCTGGAGCTCAGCAGTCACCCACGGTCTCAGGTCACAGGCAAGGTTTCTCAGAAGAACTGAACCCCTCTACTTAGCCACCAGCACGACTAAGCCTGAAGGCCCCGCCCACTGCTATCCCACCAACACCGCTGCCAGCTGCTGTCATTACCTAGGGGCTGATAGCCTTGTCTTGAGGGTGCCCCGAAAGGGCCGCAGCTCCCCAGGCCACCTCCGCCAGTGATGGATCCATAAGACATCTTCTTACAGAGGGCAGGGCCGGCAGCCTCCTTGCTGAGCTGGAGGAACCACAAAAAGGGAGGGGGGGAGGGAGGCGAAGAGGGGAGGGTTAAAGCTCAGATTCACAGGGCCTCATGCCTGCCCCGACCCCTGAGCCTGGCTCTGCTGTGCCTGTTCCCAAGGCCACCCCAGGCTCCTCACCACCCCCAGAGCGGCAACCCCCACCAAGCCCTTCTGGCGGCCTCTCATTCCACTGGCTCCAGTATGGGAACACGACACAGCCCTCATCAGGGCTGCCCCTCCCTATGGGACCCCCAGCTAGGCGAGCCCTCTTGCTGGCTATTAAAAACCACGGACGTCCCATTTGGAGCCCTAGCTCCCCTTGCTCTCCAAGTCCCCCACGAGCCCATCCCTGCCTGGCTTCCAAGAACACTGGTTCCCGCTGCTCCCCCAACATGCAGCCATGTGTCACTGTACAGTGTGAGCCAGGGCCCGCACTAGGGCTGAAAACCACACAGCTCCTGCCACCCGGTCTACACCTAGCTCCGTCTTCCTGAGACGCACATGATGGGGTGGCAGAGCTGGGGTCAGGCTGCCTGGAGGTGACTCCGCCCTGGCCTTGTTACCTATGCAGCTGGGTACAAGCTACTGGACCTCTCTGGGCTTCAGTTTCCTCACCCATCAAGTGAAGGGAATAAAAGGACCTACCTCTTAGGGTTGTTGTGAGAAATAAATGGAAACACATTAAGGGTTACAAACAGCAAGTACATACTTCACTGTGTTGGCACCAACCTCATCACAACACCAGCTATCCCTGGTCTGGGGCAGCTTGGCATCCTACTAAACCAATCCTCCCATGAGCCAAGCTCCAGGGACTCAGAGCACACAACGAGAGGGAACTCTCCAGCCTGGACACACCCAGAGCTGCCATCCACAGGCTCCCTGCCTCTGTGGTGTCACCCCTGTATGCGCGAGTGCCTGTGGGGACATCTGTCTGATCTGCCTGCATCCTAACGACATCGCTACAGAGCCCACAGTCCAGGGCAGCCAGGTTCTGTTCACTTCACAGCAGCTACTCAGCGCAGCCACACAAACTCCCGAAGCCAGAGGCAGGTGAAGCACAAAGCAAGCTTCACAAGCGTGAGAGGCAGGCGCAGATCCCCAGAACCAGGGTGGCGGAGGTGGCACGGCCCTGTCCCCTCCAAGCAAGAGGCCCAGCCCATGCCACCTGGCCCCATCTATAGCGGGTGGCACCAGGACACCACCTAGTCTGGTGGGCCCCAAGCACTTGGGTCTCGGGGCCCCATGACACTGCTGAGAAGCATCGAGGAGCCCAGGAGCTTTGGCTGGCGTAGGTTCTACCCACCAATAGTTACTCCATTGGAAATTAAAGCAGAGACTTAAAAAATATATTTATGAATTCATTTGAAATAATAAACACATTACTGCTAACATAAATAATATATTTTTATAAAAGTAACTATATTTTCCAAAACAAAACCCCTCAGAGAGCAGTGGTCCCATCCTACACTTGTGTCCGTTTCTGGGCAAGCTGCCCAGGAGATGGACTCCACCTGCTCTGGCGCAAGCTGCTACACCACGTAGTTCTGGTTGGGGCATAGGAAGAACTCTGGTCCCACATAGCGATGCAGTTGGCATAGGAAGGACCTTGGGGACCCCTGAAAAGGACTCAGGGACCCCTAGGGGCCATCAGACCACAATCTCCATGGGTTTCTCAGGCCTCACATCCCAACGCCTGCCCAAAGTCACCACTATGCCTCCCTTGGCGGGTGTCTGCTTGGGGCGTCTGCTCGCCTGGAGAAGAGCGGGTCCTGAAGCGCAGGTGGCAATCAGGGAGCCCTGGGTGAGGGTCGGGAGATGCGGGAGGCAGGTCTCAGCCCTGTGAGTGGAGGGCGCCCCACAAACCAGGGCCCCACAGGGAAAAACCTCTGACATGGAAGACAGCCCAAGACACCGTGGGAAACACAACCTGGAGCAAACAGAACCTATCCAGAGAAGAAAACTTTAAAAAGTAACAGGGCACCAGCTAACATTTATAAAACACTCAGCATGTGTTTACAAAACACTCACTAAATGCTTTACTCTTTTCATGGGCTCATCCTCACACCAAGCCTGTAAATCTAGAGCCACTATCGTCTTCACCCTGCAGATGAGGAAACTGAGGCACAGAGAGGTGAGGTAACTTGCCCAGGGTCACACAGCTGGTGGCTGGCAGAGAAAGGTTTCGGGTCCAGTGCACGTGTTCCTACTGTACTGCCCTGAGAGATGAGCCCAGACAGCGAGGGCCCATTAATACCCCCAGAGAGACTCAGCACGCACTGCCATCGTGGGAACGCAGAGACAGGAACAGGACATGAAAGAAGGGACTTCCAGAGAACAAAGAAGAGTGCTGAGAAATGAAAACTTGCGAGTGGAAGTGAAGAACTCCACGGAAAGGGGAAGGACAGAGCTGCCATCTCCCAGAAAGTAGAACAAAATGACACAGAAATCAAAAGGGAGACAACAGGGTCTGCCCAGGAGTTTTCGCACCTGAGTAACAGGAATTCCAGGGAGAGCCGGAAAAAGCCAAGGGAAGGGAATCGTCACAAACAGGACTCAAAATGACTGCCCAGAACTAGAGAGGTCTCCACGAGCCCTGTGAAACATCAGGACGCCTGGAAGAGGAGACTGTCCCCTGGCAAAAGTGTCCCCAAGTTCCACCTCCAGAACCGGAGCCCACAATGACCTGGGAGGTCCCAATGGCCCCAGTGCTAGAAGGAGCACTAGGGCGAGGGCCACAGGAGGACGTTTCCAACACCCAGGGTCTGTGAACACCCCTCCATGCACCCTTTCGCAGGAAGTGCTCGAGGACATGCACCATCAAAACCAGGGACTGCGTGAGGAAGGAGGAGGGTGAAGGAGACCCAGGCAAGGAGAGCAACCTGATGACCAGGCCCCAGCAGAAGGTCCTAGAGACACTTCTTCAGGAAGATGAAACAACAGACCATTGATGTGCAGGAAAGTAAGACGGACAACTGGAGAAGAGATTCAGATTAAGCTCTGGAGAAGTACATGAAACCCTAGGCAAACAAAGGCAATCATGAACTCCAGGGAAAACAAAAGGTTGGGCTGGAGAGGAACCCTCCTGGTTTACCGCCAGCAGGTTCAGTTCTCAGTAGCAGATGTGGTTATGATTAGGGAAGCCCTGATCGACCTGGGAGTATGACAGAACAAGGTTGCTACACAGGGAGGAGGGAAGGCAAGAAGTGTGTGGACGTACATGTGTGGGCATGTGGGCCTGGGTACATGTGTGTGCATGTGTATGGTATGTATGTGTGTTATGTGTGCACACATTTGTGTGGTGTACACATGTGCCTGTGAATGAGCAAGCACTTGTGTGTGGAAAAAGACTTCAACGCTCATCCTGCAAGTCAATAAATAAGTCAGTAACAAAAATCAAGTAGCAATACAAGCATGTCATTTACAGAAGAGATAAGTATCAAATACTATAAGAATTAGAAGTAGTTGACTCAGGGGAGGGGAAAAGAGGGGCAGCTAGAAATTACTGTTTTCCTTAATTAACCTTGGAGAACTCGTTTGCTCTCCTAACCATACACATGTATAATTTCAAAGTATTAAAGCTTAATTTGTAGAATTCCAATGAAACATCAAGTAGAGAGACCTGTGTGGAAAGGAAGCGGAAGGCTCCGGCAGGAAGTGCCTTCAGCAGACACGGGTGGGGACCCGGCGCTCTCCTCAAATCCCCAAGAGGCAGCCCCAGGGAAGCACGTCTGACATGGGGCATGGCCCGATCCCAACACACCATCCCAACACCGACAAGGCAGGCCTGCCCTGGCCTCAGGGACAGGGACACATGCATCTCTCTAGGAACCCACCCGGATCATCCTGCGCAAGGGCTCCAACACAGGCTCTCAGAGAATTTGGGGTGGGGGCTGGAGCCCCAGATGGGAATGGTCCGGCAGCTCCCCAGGAAGCAGCCCAAGGGGAGCTAAGCACAAGGCACTACTTGCCACGTAAGGGGGTTTGGTCACCTCCTAAAAATGATGGGGAAGCGCGGGCAGCAGCCAGCCAGGACTGCCATAGACCTGTGACTGGAGGGCTCCCTGCGCTGCGGTGCCGAGAACAGGCTGCTGTGGGAGCCCGGCCCAGGGTAGGGGACCAACAGTGGAGTTAGAGATTGCTGGCGGAACCCGGAAAGGTTGGCCAGCGGCGGGGAAGATTTAAGAACAAGTCCCAAGTTCTGGCCCAGAAGGCCAGTGGACAGTGCTGTGACCTCTTCACGCCAGACAGCAAGGGGGCCAAGTGCAAGGATGCACCCTGAGGCACTGCCACAGGCAGGCGGACATCCCAAGCCCTGGAGGTGAATGCAGAATGTGAGTCCACTGTGTAGGGACAGTCGTAAAAGGGATCACCCAGGGAGAGAAGCCACCGTGGAGAAAGGAGGGCCCAGCGAGTTGACACAGGCAACCGGGTAGGGGGAGTAAACTGGACAGGCCCAGAAAGCCTCGGCGGAGGGAGCAGTCACTGTCAATCGCTCCCCATGGGGCAGAGAAGTCTGCTGGGTTGCGAAAAAGGTCCATGAGAGGCAGGAGACCCTGCACAGGCAGGCGGAAAGGGACTCGAGTATGAGGGACACGGCTAAACCACAGCGAGGGTCCCTCGGCCTGACCAGGCCTGGCCCACGGGGGAGCAAACGAAGGCAGGGAGGCTGCCCGACTCCCGCCTGCTCAGTCCAGGCGAGCGGAGGGCCATGAGCATTCGTGGGCTGTGCTACAAGAAGGGACAGTGGAAAAATCCCCAGTCTGGCCACCGCTCTGACTTGCGATTTCATTTTGCTGCACGGTGGAACACGTAACACCTCTGTGTTCGCTCAGCAGACTGAGAGATGAAGCAGCCTGGGAACACAAAGTGGCAGCTCGCGTCTTCTGCCTGCTCAAAGCCCCACCCAGCCACCCGCCCTGGAATCCAGCAGGCGCATTCCCCCAAGTGCTGGGAGGCAAGGAGGGGCCGTGGGGCACTCAGCTGCATCAACGCGAACCCCCAGATGCCCCCCATACCTATTCCTTCCAGAATTTGACTCAACCCCCTCCCGTGTCCTCCCAACCTTCCCCAGTCCTCACCCAGGCCCCAGGCTTTCAAAAGCCCGGATCAGCCCATCCACCCTCGCTGCAGCAGCTGTTCCAGCCCCATGCCCTCGCCCGCATCCATGGACCACATGGCAGGAGGCTGGGCCCTGCCCTGCTCCAGCCCCAGCTCATGCTGCACCCCAACACCCCAACCCTGCTTTCTGGGGATTCTGCCTGCCAGCGCCCAGGCTGTGCCTTGGCTTCCTCCCCACTGATCTTGACCACCCAGTCCATGCCCCTACTTCTCAACCACACTGTCCCAGCAGGACAGCCAGGCGACCCCCCAACCCCAACCTTCTTGCCATGCCTGACCTCAGAGCCTGACTCTGACCACACACCAGGCCAGCAGGCATAACCGTGCCTTGTAAGATGCACGTCCTCCTGCTGGGCAGGGCCCTTCTGCCCTGGAGGAAGCTGGGGTGCCCTCGGGGGCAATCCTTGCCCAGGGCTGGCCTCAGTCCAGCACTTCAGCCAGCCACTCATCCTGACAGTCAGCCACACCCTAGCAGGGCGAGATCAGGCACTCTGTCCCCTGCCCCCAGACCAAGGACCTCCACAGGCTCTATCCACCCCTTACTGATGGGGGAAAGAACAAGGTGACCAGCCCTCACCAGATGCTGCGCCAGGGTCTTTCGGAGGGTGACACAGTTCACATCCCTGAGTGTCCCACAGCTCTATGAGGCAGGTACTCATGGGAGTCCTGTTGACAGTGGAACCAGGGGAGACCGCAAGACATACCTGACTGGCCCAGGTTGGGCCACCCACCTCACCTGCACCTGCTCAGCTGGCCTCAGCCAGGTGCCTTGCCTGTGTGAGTACCGTTAGTCCTCCTGATTCTGTGAAGCAGAAATTGTAACTATCACCCTACTTAAAGAAGAGGAAACTAAGGCTCAACTTGCCCAAGGCCAGCTGACTGGCTGGTGCAGAGCTTAGAATGTGCCAGAGGGCCGTCAGACCATGGCCAATCAACACAGCTGCCCTGCCAAGACAGGTCAGCACCCTCACGCACACGTACGCTCAGAGGAGACCTCACCAAAGACCAGAAGAGTCTCCCAGAAGGGAAGCACAGTGGCACAGGAGCCAGGAAGGCAGCAGGGCCCTGCTCTTTCCCGCCAAAGTGCCATGATCTGTTCAGTGGCTCACAGTGCTAGGAGCTGAGGAACCCGTGGTGCACTGCAGGCTTCCAGGAGGAGGCATCCAGAGAGAGCCAGCACTCAGAGGAGGGAGGTGCTGGGCCACGAGAGGGATGGCCAGGAGGGATGAGGCAGAGGACGGGGACGAGGCATGAGGGGGACCCGGGAGCCCCTTGGGGGAGTGTGTTGACAGCAGAGCAGGCAATGACTAAGCCAAATGGGAGGTGGGGCTGGGCAAAGGCTGCAGAAGCGTTCGCAGCCCAGGCAGGCGGAAGCTGGCAGCAGGGACAGGACAGAGGGTGGGCGGAAGCTGCTGGGTTGTTGTGCCCAAGAATGGCCTGAGCCCCAGGATTGCCTCAATGAGGCCGGACAGAGGCCAGAGACAATGCTCCGCTCACTCCCAAGGAGGCTTCCTACCAAGCAGCTTCCGTGCCCGCCCTCCAGGCCAGTCACCAGCCCCTCCGGCCTTGTGCCCCCAAGGCTGGCGCCAGCTCTTTCCAGAACCCCCACCCCCCTGCCAGGCTGAAGGGAGCCATCTGTCCTTGCACTGCCCGGATCCTGTTTGCAAGATGCCAGAGGAAATGGGGGTGCCAGGGAACGCCCACCTCAGGCCTGCCACCACCCCAGCAACTCAGCTTGCCCCCAGGACAAAGCACCCAGGCCCAGGAGGAGGGAGAGGGCAGCCTCCAGGCCACCACTGCACTGCCTGCTGGAGCTCACGGTCACAGCTCCAGGTTGGGTCCCCATCCTCCTGGGCTCTAGGGCCAGTGCAGGGGGCTCAGGCCCCTCAGTCAGGCTTCTGAATAGGGCCAGGACTCTGGCTGCAACTCTCCTCTGTCCGTGGGCCTGGGGCTCTCAGAGGCAGAGGCCAGGCCCCACTCCAGCAGGGAACACCCAAGCCAGGGCTGCCCTCCCCACCACAGACAAGGAAGGATGTGACCCAGCCTGGGGCTTCCCTGAGTGGCCCACCCCTTACTGGGCTGAGGGGTCCCCCAAGAAAAGAAAGCAGGTCCAGGTCCCTCGCAGGGGCAGGCCCCACACAGGTCCCAGCCCATCTCCAAGCCCAGGGTTTCTCATCTGTAAAATGGGTAGCAGTCCCTCCCACCTGGGATCATTGAGGAGGAATCAGTTCACCTTCCGGCACTCATTCCGTGGCCCTCTGACCTGGGCAATGTGATACGACACAGAGCAGAACAGGACAGGCCTGGCCTGCCCTCGGGACCTCAAGCTCCAGCCAGGGAGTGGCCCAATGCTTGTCACAAGGGGGAGGAGAAGATAAGTGGCTGCTGATTGGCCATGCCAGGTCGGGGAGGGCATAGCCATAGGACTCCTGAGAATTGAAACGAAACAGCCCAGGATCCACACACCTACTAGTGCCAGGCCCTCAGTAGACATGGCCTGTGACCTTCCACATAGAAACCCATGTGGGAACATCAAGTTCCTGGAGGAGGCTCTGGCCCCCTGGGCTGGCTCATACCTGTGTTCATCCCTGGACCACAGCCCTCCTGTTCTTCAGGGAATAAATGGCGACCTGGGGCAAAATTTAACTCCCTCCCATGAAGCACAGGTTCAGCCTGTCCTGCAGCCAGGCCAGGATGCTATGTTCACAGCCCCGCTGAGCCCGACACAGGGCTCCAAAGACACCACTAGAAAGAGAGAAGGAACCTCCAACTAATGGGGTCCAGGGTGAACAGGGAGGAGAGGCCTAGATCAATGGCCCAGGCAAAGTGAGGCCCACTGCAGACCACCGGGAACCCTCAGGCTTGTCTCACACAAGGAGCCACAACTGCAACTGGGAGGACTCGCTGTGCAGGGCGGCCCCCACCCAGGAGCCTCCATAGGGCAGCCAGGCTGCGGCCCACCTGCCCGCTCTCACCTTTCACCCACCTGTGACCTCACAGGCTCTCCCCAGGTAGGAAGTAGGCAACCATACAGGTGCACAGCAGTCTCAAGAAAGTGAGCACCTTGTCTGGCCTCTGGCTTTCAGGCTGCAAGAGGCCTGGGGCGGGCTGCGGCCCTGGGGTTGCTGCTGGAGGGCTGCTCTCTGTCCCTCCCCCTCCCCAACTCCCTTACTTGGCCTCAAAGGACCCGTGTTGACAACAGCAGGTATCCCTCAGCACCCTAGACACTGCCAGCCTCTTCAGACTTCTCTGGATGGTCTCTAAAAGATCCCTCAGCACCCTAGACACTGCCAGCCTCTTCAGACTTCTCTGGATGGTCTCTAAAAGGGTTCAAGTCTATGGCAGAGGACACAGTCTGTCTTAGCCCATTTTCTGCTGCTATAAATGACCACAGACTGGGTCAGTTATAAAGAAAAGAGATTTATTTGGCTCGCAGTTCTGGAAGCTGGGAAGTCCAGAACTCAAGGGGCCACACCTGGTAAGGGCCTTCTTGCTGCATCATCCCACAGTGGAAAGAGGAAGGTACATGAGTACAAAAGACAGAGAGATGGGCCGAACTCATTCTTTCCTCAGGAGCCCACTCTCGTGACACCCAGCCCACTCCTGAGATATGGCTTTAACCCACTCCTAAGGGCAGGGACCTCATGACCTAATCACCTATTGCAGGGACCACCTCTTAATACTGTCACAATGCCAATTACATTTCAACATGAGTTCTGGAGGGGACACTCAAAGCACAGCACAGCCCCAGCCCAGAAGCAGAAGATCTGTGCCCAAGGCCCCAGCTCAGCCTCTAGCTGGCTCT
>RJWJ010002382.1:0-78384 GCA_004363605.1 Indri indri
CCTAGAAGTTTTTAGGCACGTTCACCCACCTTCTCCAATTAAAATAATCCATATGGATTTGCAGTCTATTGAGTTACTGGAACTTTGTTTGAACCTAAGTATATTGTCAGCATTGGGAATAATGCATTTCATTTATTTCTATCTTTTGTGGAAAATATTTCTCTCTTTTGCTCGAGATAGTAATTTCTATCTACTAATAAAAGAGAGCAATGCACCATTCGTTTGGTAGACATTTTTTGAGTGCTCACTATACGTCAGTACTTGGGCTGGGCCAAGCCATGTTTATGGAGTTAAATAACACATGATAGGTGCTCTTCAGGTGAAGAATTAGCATTTGTGGATATGTTGGGTGTTTTGTCCATCCTTCTCTCATTTTTTACAAGCAACAGTAAATTTACAATTAGAATATTATCTTTTAGATACTGCTGCAGCATATCTTCATAGTGTCTTTCAGAAATTCCTTAGCAATAATAAGATAGTCCATGTTTATAAAGTGCTTTTGGTTTTCAAATGTAAGTTGATCATGTTTAATAAATCATTTTTCTTTTTATTTAATTGGATAGGAATAATCAGAAATCAAAAAACATAAAATGGTCTTAGGTTACCTTTTGTATTCTTAGCAGTAAATATTCACTATTGCCACGAAGGCTAGATCAAATTTCATCAGCACTGTTTCCTTCCTCCTAGTGGGCAGATTGCCTTTTTGCCCACTCTCCTTGTCTTGTTGGCATTTATCAAATATATTCTACTGAGACTTGATGTTTACCCTACTATTCAAGATTATTTGGCTTACTTCATGGCTCTCAGCTAAATACCAAAGAGGACAGGTATTAGGAACCACCAGTATATGACATAATTAATTTAGAGGTATTATATTAACCTGTCCCTATTTTCTTTAGATGTTAGATTTTCTTTAATGTTAGATTCAGCATCAGTGATTCAAAGTCTGGCTGATCATCAGAATTATCTTTTTTTATATTTATTTTTTGAATTAGATTTCTGGACCATTTTAAAGGATATTAAATGTTACGTTTGTGAAGGAAAAAGCCTGATTGCCCTGCCATGCCCATTCATTGTTATCCTGTAAGGTTTGTCTATTGCTATTTAAAGAGAGTATCCTTGATTCCCTTAGGAATCTGGTTCTCCAAATTGATTAGAGAGGCAAGCTCCTTAAATGGCAGCTGTTTTCTTTTAGTTCTTGAATATTATTTCTCTCCACCTCTATTGTTTTTGATAACGTTACTCTCTACTTGTTATGGAAGGAGGGAAGCAGGTAGAGACTCTTTCTCAGGTTCTTATCTAGAAAGCCGTCAAATTCCTCAACATCTCTAGCCTTATTAGTACTCCCTTAGCTGTAACTCCGTCTCCTGCCTTAGTAACTGATCTGTCTCCCTTCCTACCTTCCATTCTCTACTAGAGTTGAGTTGAAGTGAATATTCTTAACAATCTTATCTTGCCAAAACTTGTTTAAAACTCTTCAATGGCTCCACATTGCATATAGTAAAAATATCTAAACTTCTTTGCATGGCATAAGGAGTCTTTATGTACTGGCTCTGACCTCTTTGCTTTCAACTTCCACCACTCCCTAAGATCAGCAATATTGAACTGCTCTGACATTCCATTTCATACACCAGTCCTGTGCATATGCTTTTCTTTCTGCCTAGAATGGTGCTTCCTTCAGCCTAATAGGTCATTAAATATGAAATGTCCGATTTTGAATCAAGTGTATTTTATTATACCTCAAACAAGAAGCAGTACAAATAATCAAAGTTTGCGCCTAAACTGTCGACACAGTTTTGCCATCTTAATGGTAGCTTGTTCACATCAGCAGTGATTGCCTGGAGAGGGAGTGGCAATGAAATTGCAAAAGGCATTTTCCACATCTTGTTGACAATTGAATATTTTTGCAAGAAGTGGAACAAAGCCTGAAAGAAGCGGTAGTCAGTTGATGCAAGGTCTGGTGAATACATTGGATGAAAGAGAGTTTCCAAGTCCGGCTTCTGTAGTTTGAGCAGCATTGTTTGTGCGACTTATAGTCCAGTGTTATCTTGCAAGAGGATTTGCCTGTCTCTATTGACTAATCTCGGCTGCTTAATCACAAGCATCCTCATCATTTCATCCAATTGGTTGCAGTAGACATCCACTGTAATCAATAGACCAGGTTTCATGAAGCTGTAGTGGATAATACCAGCTCTGGACCACCAGACAGAGACCATTAGCTTTTTTTGATGAATATTCAGTTTTGGACTGGGTTTTAGCAGTTCATCTTTATCCAACCATTGTGCCCAATGAGTGTGATTGTCAAAAAGAATCCATTTTCATCACACAATGATAAAGTGTAGAAATGGTTCGCATTTATATCGTGACAGCAAAGAAAGGCAAGCTTTGAGATGATTTCTCTTCTGACGGTTGTTTAATTTATGCGGAACCCATCTATCCAGCTTCTTTACCTTGCTGATTTGTTTCAAATGGTCCAGTATTGTTGGAATAATAACATCAAACCTTGCTGCTAATTCATGCATAGGTTGAGATGGATTTGCTTCCACTACAGCTTTCAGCTCATCATTATCCACCTTGGTCTCAGGTCGCCCACATGGCTCATTTTCAAGATTAAAATCACCAGAATGGAACTTCTCAAATCATCAGCATGCTGTGGGTTCATTACCCACCTCCTTCCCAAACACTTTGTTGATATTTCAAGCTGTCTGTGCTGCATTGGTTCCACTATAGAGTTCATATTCAAAAATAACACAAATTTTTGTCTTATCCATGGTTTCACAAAAATTGCTCTAAAAAAAATTTTGAAAGATGATCACAAGCCAAAACATGTGTTTGAAAGACCGAGGATATACCTTCGCAATAAAAATAAGAAGTGTCAAAGTGAAATGTCAGAGACATCAACTGTCAAACTTAAAACTTAAAGAAATTGGACATTTCATACTTAATAACCTACGTATGAAGTGTAGATTATCCATTAAAATACAGTTCATGAGTTTTCTTTGTAAAAGCTACCTTTGCCCCTCCTCAATCTGTCTAGTCACTCCACAGTGTTAATCACTTCCTTCACTCTGTTACCTAGACCCAAATTTGCTTTTGTACTTTTCACATTGGATGGTAATTGTTTGCTTACTTGCCTGCCTTTCCCTACTAGACAGTGAGCTTCTTAAGGGTAGGTAGGATAAGGGTAGGATCTATGTCTTAACTGTTTGGTATCTCCTGGTAGTTATCTCATATAAGGTACAATTAAAGCTCACAGTAAATGCTTATTGAATAAAATTGAATTGGTATTCATTAGGAGCTGAAAATCAAACATGTAAGGTGATTAAAGTACTCTGAGGCCATGTGGAGGCTATGATCGCCTATAGATTATATCAGAAACCAGAGTGATTGGCTTAAATGAGTGGGGTGTTCAACCTGGGATGCTGGAATCCTAACATTCAAAAAGGTGATGACCCCTTTTAGGGAAGGATACATTTCTGTAAATGATAGCATTGATAGAATCAATACTGCACAAGGTTTATGAGAGCATCGTTTCCAAAGAGCCGGTTCTATGCATGGTTGTTTTGCTAATTTCTTTTCCATTTTCTTCACATCCTCTGAGGTCATGTTATGCTTCCAGTTTAACATCTTTCTTCTGTTCTTCAGGCAATTGGTCCGTTCTTCCAGGCTTCAATAATGTTTATAATACCGCAACATAATTTAATAGGAATTCCAATCTAATCCTAGATTGCCTGTTGATCTCTACCATATTTTTCCTTGAATCACTTCCTTCAACCTCTGTAAAACACAATCACTTGAACTCTACTCCTTCTGTGAGTCTTTGTATGTCAATGCCATGTACCATTTATTTACTTTTTTCAGTGAAAAAGAGTAGAGTAAGGAAAATATCCACTAGCTTTAATACAGAATAATATAACTTAACTAAAATGAACCTTGAAGTTAAGTGGGGAATCTGCTATATTTATTTCGAAACAGGGAAAATTTTTGTAGCAAACAAACTGGATTTTATTTTGCTCTTGAAATATTCAGAATCTATCATGAATACCACAGATTCCATGTTTCACAGAGTAAGGATAAAGATTAATATTGTCTGAAGAATACCTATGTAAGGGAATGTGGTATTAATACAGAAATTAAAATAGTCATGAAATGATGTGCTTTTCTAAGATGTGCTTTTCTAACAAATTTTACAGTGCCAAATTTGACTTTTTAATTTCCATTAAAAGTAGTAAGAAAATAATTAGTGGAAAACTACTTTCAAATGTGAATTCTTGAAATATAAATTTTAGTTGATGCATTAGAATACTTAATCTTTATTAATTGCATTTATCTGGTACCTTATATTTACTGCATTTATTAATTAATAATCCATAAATATCTGAAAGTGGATGTGGTTAACATGGGAGGATATAATAATCAGAATGCCATCAGTTAGCATAATTTCAAAAATATTTAGATAGGGACTTTTCTTGAACCCTATTATGTCTATTTGACTAATATGAACTAAAAATATTAGAATTTCTTTTTTGAGTTGAAATTATAAGGAAAATTTGTTTGTTTCCAGGGTTTACTTTATTTTCCTTAAAAGTAAAGTATTTTGTTTCCTCATTTCCATGATATGCCTTAGTCTGGTTTAGAACTAAAACCAATTACCTGATTTTAGGAAGAAAGGCCACTTTGAATTAAGTAGAATTGACAATATTCTTTATCAAAGAACATGGTGGGAGTGATTTACTTATCTTCCACAATATTCTTTTATATCAATTCTAGCCTAAAACATTACTGCTGTGGCTGATAAACAGTTACTCTGTCTTTGTTTCTAAAAGTATCAGCGTAAGTAATATTATCAAGGCTAGGAAATATAAATTTATGTAATAATAATGGAAATGAAGTTTGTAAAATGACCTGACAAACTGGTGATCTGGAATCTGAGACCTTTTCAGTAGACTTGAAGATTAATTTTTGTCCTTTTTAGGCTCTGTTGGGTTTTTTGCCCTTTTGCAATGATTAGTTTTTAAACTGGGTTAAGAAAGTATACACAGAGATGAATGAACACATGCACATACATATGTGAAATGTAAAGTTATAATTTTGATGTGTTTTGATTTTAAATATAGGTCTACTATAATATTATAATAAAAGGCATCTTTTTACTTGGATGTGAGTATACATAGTTTAAAGATTAAACATACTTATTAATCATTGCTTTAACAACAGCAATGCTCGGTTAGAACTCTTGGTATCGTCATATAATTTACATGGTATTCTTTCCAAAGCTGTTAATTTATTTACAGCACTTATCTAGACCATTGTTCTGGAGAAGGATTGTCTTTCATTCTTACGTGGTCAGCTATTTTAATGTTACTGAAATTTTTAAGAGCCATCCTTTCATTCCCCTTCAAATTTTTCTAGAAGATTATGGTGTGGTTTTGCAGAATAGCTAGGACAGTTACTAAATCTTATTTATTCTTTAGATAGTTTTCAACTAACATCTCCAAGATAGCATAATAAGAGAGCAAATACACAAATATCCAACCTCAACAATATCAAATACACAATTCTTTGATGACATAAGAGATTCTTTTTTTTTTTAAAAAAATCATAGTTTAAAATTCATGATTGTTATCTCTTGTAGAACTTGCTGTATTCTAGTTTATTGCATTTTCCAAGCATGGTCCTATCTAAACACTTACTATGATACATAGAATTTAATTAAATTTTTTCTAGACCAGTCATCCTGGTTAGCTCAGCAGCAAGCATAATTCATAAGAGGAAGCTGTCATATTTCTTATGATCTTTATAAAATGTTAGGGATGTACCATAAAGATATTCTACCAATAACCTGTGCTGTTCCACAATAGAACACAATAAAGATGTTAGTAGGTAACATTTATTGAGCCCCTACTATTTTGGAGCATTTAGTTCTCAAAATAAGTCTTTGGTACTATTGTTATTGTATAAATAAGGGACTTAGAAAGGTTAAATAACTTGCCCAGAGTCACACAGCTAATATATGATAAGACTCTTATCAAAGTCTGTCTTCCTATAAAAACTATAGTTTTAATGTCTGTACTATTGCTCTAGATACTGCACCTAACCAGCAGTTTAAAAGGCACTAATTTGAATGATCTTTTCAGTGATGGTGATGGAGTCATCTGATTTATCCACACTTAATTAGAATGATGCATGTCTCAGATGGCTTGACTTGGAATAAAGTCCATGATAGTGTAACAGAATTTTCTATCGAGGCCTGGAAACTCTGAACACCTATCAATTATCTGAGGATAATTGGCTCTAGCGGCACTGACAAATATGGACAACTAAATCAGGGTAACATTGAGACAGGTATTTATAACTCATGCCATCTGACAGTGAATTTGTTCTTAATATGTCTTAATTTATTCTGTTAACTAAGTGTACTTAGAAGAATTGCAGGATACATTCCTGGGATAGACATCCCATGATACTCTGTAATCTGCAAGGTTTACAATCCTTTTTAACATTTTGTCCTAAGTATTCTGCTTCACTTAGTAAACTAGTAATTGAAGTGTTATCATCATTTTACCCCACTTTGAATCTTATATCTGAAAGATTTGCAATAGTGTGAATTGGCAGATAACCAAGGCCTTTCCATTTCTTAATAAAGCCATTAATGGCTTTCTTTATTTGTAAGAAAAGATTTACAATAATAGTTCATTTTATCAGGTCTACTTAGTAAGCTCTGACAAAAATTCAGTAATCTGCTGTAAATCCAATGCCCAGATGATATTCTCACCGGAGATTCTTGCCCTTTTGAGTACATGAAGAAAATTAAATGTTATTGTTGAGAAATTTTGCTGTAGGTTTTTTCAAAAACCTACAGATTTTAAAAGTAGTGTGCCTTGATAACAGGGCCAGTACTATACATATATTTTAACCAAGTAAACCTAGAATAATATGTCTAAATTACACACAACTTGTATCTTGGGCATTTTCTATTTCTTAATGGAAAACGTGAGTTTATAAAAAGTGTGTCAGTTGGATTTTCCATTTACTCATATTTCGGTTTTACAAATGCTGTATTTTCATTTCACTGATTTTGGCTGGTTATATGACAGAGCTTTGGGTTTTCTTTTTTTTCCCCCTGCGTTTACCACTTCTTCTTTTTCCTCCTAGCTGTAATAAGCACTCAGTGATTTGTTTGTGAGGTCATTCATG
Source organism: Indri indri (assembly GCA_004363605.1). Classification (NCBI taxonomy): domain Eukaryota; kingdom Metazoa; phylum Chordata; class Mammalia; order Primates; family Indriidae; genus Indri; species Indri indri. The sequence goes on from RJWJ010002382.1 coordinate 7,198, forward strand.
CAAAAATATTTATGAAGCAACTACTATGTGTCAGAGAATGTATCAGGTGCTAGGTATAGAATAGTGCCCTCACAGATTTGAATGTAGCGGGGAGGAAAGACAAATAAGCACTTACATTAATTAAGTGGTTACAGAAACAGCTTAATCATCGGTAGGGGATGGGTTACAAGATTATAATATCTCCATGGGGTGAATATTCTGCAGCTGTTAAAATATATAAAACAGCCTAAGATACTGTCAACAGTGACATTGAGGTTCATGGGCTTGTTATTCATCATGTATAATTTCGTATCTTAAAAAAAACTCTATTCACGTATTCTATTTTCAGTTGAACTCTAAGTAAATAAGATTTAAAGAAAATTAGCAGTACATTGAATGAGCAAGTAAGTAAGCAATTGATTTCTGTCAAAAAAAATCTGGAGGTAAAACCTTCAATTAAAATAATCACTCATTGCCGTGATTTGTAAGTTTTCTCCAGATTGCCTTCTTTTAACACATTTGAAGTAAGCCTGGACAGCTATTCATTCTATGTTATTCTGTTTTGGGCTGCTGGATGATAAAATAGTCTAGTTTACACTTGTCAAAGTGTACCCTTTCTTTGTTTCTTTTTGAGTGTGAAAGTTATATTAAATTTTGAAAATTATAAATAATTTCAAATTTTTGCATATTAGGTAAAATGGATAAGTATAATGGCAAGAAGCAGTTTATTTGAATACAATGATATTTTCTATTAATAGATAGAAGACTTGGTTCTTCCATAATAGACTCTTGAAAGCCTTGACAATAAATAAATATAATTATTTCTTGTGCTTCTGCTGGAAATATTTTAGTCCCATGGGTGACCACTCAAAATTCTAACTGAAAAAAAAAAAAAAAAGAGCATCTGTGAGTCATTGAATATAATTCCAAATTTCAACCAGTTTAATTTATATTTCTAAATGGTCCAAATTATGTTAATCTTAGTAGTTTGTTGGCAGAATGCCACTATTACAGATTTTCTTTATCGATTATTTTCTTTTTAAAAAAATTCTTTTTATCAGGTAAAATGAAATGCTCTTATTTTAGCAGCTCTACTACTATATAGTAATGACTAAAAATTTAGGTAGGTGATGGGCAACTGTGTTGGTTCATTTCTTCTGAATAAACGACATTCCACTTGATATTTTTATGGCAATATTCTAATAATATTATATGATGTCAGAAATTCAGAGTCAAATATTAATGATGAGCAACTACCTTTTTTTAAATCCAATTTTATTAAAGTGTGTCTTTTAATTAAAGAGTACTTCAAATGCATATGCAAAGCTTGAAGAATAACAACCCTGTGTCTCTCACTCAGATTGTACAAATATTGATATTTTGCCATATTTGCTTCAGATTGTTAGAAAAAAATACAGATATAATTTTTTTCCTTAATCTCATTTTCCTTCCCCACTTCCCAGAGGAATGATTATTCTGAGTGTTGTGTATCCCCTGTCCACATTTTATTCTCATATTATATAAGTATGTATGTATGAAATCATGTTGTTTTATGTTTTTAAAATTTGTAAGAATGTATCATACTGGATTTATATGTATTCTGCTGTGACTTTTTTCACTCAAAAGTGTGAAACTCATGCAAGATTATGTATGAGTGATACTCGTAGGTATAGTTTGTTCATTTTAACTGCAGTATAGATTACTGTACATGAATAACCATAATTTTTTCCTCTAATAATGGACATCTAGTGTCTCCTTGTGCATGTCTCCTTGTATGTATGTGCCAAAGTTTCTCTAGGATGATTGATTACATAGGACACATTCTGGGTCTTCATGCAGGCGTATCTTCAACTTTGGAGCAACTTAGTAATATTTTGTAAGCAGAATGTTTTAATTTTACACCCCTACGTTTAGTATATATTATAGGCTCAATCATGTCTGTCCTCCACCCCAATTCATATGTTGAAGCCCTAACCCCCAGTGCCTAAGATATGACTGTATTTGGAGATAAGGCCTTTAAAAAGGGGATTAAGTTAAAATGAGGTCATTAAGGCCCTAACCCAATCTGACTGGTGTCCATATAAGAAGGGGAAATTCGGACAAACAAAAGACACCAGGGAGGCTTGCAAAGAAGGGAAAGATGTGTTGAAGACACAGTGAGAAAAAGCAGCCTTCTGCAAGCCAAGGAATGAGGCCTCAGAAGAAACCAAACCTGTTGATACCTTGATCTTGGACTTCTAGGCTCTAGAACTGTGATAAAATGAATTTCTGTTGTTTAAGCCACCCAGTTTATGGTATTTTGTTATGTCGGTCCTCAAAAACTAATATATGAGAGTTCCAGTTTTTCCGTATGTTTACCACACTCAATATCACGTTTTTTAATTATTGCTAGTCTAATAGATGAGAAATATTATCTGTCTTAATTTGAATATCCTGGTTACCCCAAAATGCTGATCACTTCTCAAGATTATTAATAAAGTCCTCATCTATAAATTGCTACATAGACTTTGTACATTTTTCTGTTACATTGCCTTTTTTTAATAGATTTGAAGGAGTTCTTTATATAATCTAGATAATCATCCTATATCAGTTATATATTTTCCGTTCTCCTCTATCTGTGGCTTGTCTATTAATTTTACTGCACAGAAATTCCTAATTTTTAAGGCAGTAAGATTTATCAATCTTCCTTTTCATAGTTTGGGCTTTTAAAATCTTATTTAAGAAATTGTTTTCTCTCCCAAGGTCATGAAGAATGTAGAATTTCTTCTACAATTTTAAAGTTTTGATTGTCAGTTTAAGTTTGAATTTTCCGTGAAGCCAGCTATCTTGGCATCGCTTATTGAATAATTTATCCTTTCCCTAGTAATTTAGAATGATACTTCTGTTGTCACATATGATAAAATTTGTTTCTAGGTGCTTTATTCTGTTCCATTAGTCTTTTTTAATCTTACTTTGTGCCAGTACCACATTGTTTTCATTATTATAACTTTGTTTTTATCTGATAGGGCAAATCCTCTTTTCTTTTTCTTATTTCATAAAATTATATAGTTTATTTTGGAGATTTTGCTTTTTCATAAGTATTTTAGGATCCCTTTGTCAAATTCAATAAAAACAACTTTTGGAATTTTTATTAGAATTGCATCAGATTAATAGATCAAGTTGAGGAATGATTACTTCTTCAGGTAACATATATTTTTTTCCATACAAATCTTGTTGCTCTTTTGTTATATTTATTCCTTGGTACTTTGTGATTTTGTTGTTGCTATTGTAAATATGATATTTTTAAAATACATTTTGTAATTTGTGGTTGTCATTGTATAGGAAATTTAACTATTCTTTGTACATTTATATTGTGTGTAGCAGCTTCCCTGAACTCTATTATTAGTGCAAAGAGTTTGTAGATTATTTCGGATTTTCTGCATTGAAGTTTATATTATCTGTAAGTAACATTTGTTTCTCCCTTTCCTATACTCCTAAGTCATACTTCTTTCTTATTACAGTGACTAACAGCCAGCTCAGAAGCATAGATGGCAGGCCTGCCTTCTATTGTTCTTCACTTTAAAAGGAATACTTTTTTTTTTTAAGGGAATACTTTTAAAGTGATGATTTGATCTATGGAATGTGATATTTACTATAAATTTTTGATAGATGCTTCTTACTGAATTAAGGAGTTTACCTTCCATTCATTCCTTGTTGCTAAGATTTTTATAATGAATTAATGTGAAATTTATCAAATGATTTTTTGTTTCTATTGATATTGTAATTTTATTTACTTTAATTTGTTAATGCAATGAGCTTACATTAATAGATTTTATAATCATAAACCAATTTGCTATTCTTAGGATACAGTCTACGTGGATAGTCATGTAGTTTTTAGTATATTACTATATTAACATATCATTTGGGAGTTTAAAAATAAGTTTATAATTGAACTAGCCTTTAATTTTTCTTTCTTTTATTATCCTTGTCCACTTTTATATTAATCTTATACTAATCTCAGGAATGGAATTTTAGAACTTCCTCTTTTTTTATATTTTCTAGAAGACTTTGATTCAGATAACTGTTGAATGAAGATTTGTAAAACACATATATAAAAATGCATGGACTTTCTTAATTCAATTTTTTAATTCAATAGATTTTTACTGATAAAAAAATTTCTATATCTTCTTGAATCTATTTTGGTAATATAATTCTTCTAGAAATCATTTATTTTTTCCATGTTTTTAAACTATGTGCCTGAAAATGTTTAGTTATTTTGTGACGAGTTTTCAAATTCTTCATCTTTGTTTATGGTCCCCTTTTCATTCCTAATATTGTTTATTTGTGCCTAGATTCTTTTTCTTTATTAGGATCTTTATTCTTTCCAGAATTCATGGAATAATTATTGAAAGTGTTTATGAAAGGCAGCCTGTTTTAGATGAATTATTAAATGTGTTTCTGATGAGAAAAGTTTAATTCTGATGAGAAAAGTTTATAATCATTCCATTTGGCTACAAATCACTGTTTTTTTCATATTCTGGTTGCAAAGCAGTAATTTACTAATTTTGATATTTTGGGTTATATGCACTGAATTTATTTAGAGTAGGGCTTATATTTGGGTGTTAGAAGGGCATCAGATGTTTTATTTAGGAAGATTTTATATTAAATAATTTTTGAAATATGAATCAAATCTCAGAAAAACCTAATATGTAGGCATTTTACTTTATTTTTATTATCTTTTTCTTTTTTTCTTTATTACTCACCACTACACTAACGAGGATGTCGGCATTTTAAAAGGCTTTTTAAATAGAAATGAAGATCATCTTCAGTAAACTGTAGTTGAACTGTTTCATGTTTGTGATATTATATGTAATCAATGAACTGGGCCATCCTACATAACTAGTGCTGCAGCCACACTGCCCACCTTTCTTCCATTTACCTAAGGACTAATGATGTTTAACGTCTTTTAATGTGCTTATTTCTACTTTTATATCTTTTTTGATGAAACATCTGTTCAAATCTTTTTGTCCATGGTGGTGAGGGGTAATGCTGTTTTCTAATGATTGGGTCCTTTATGTAGTCTGGATACAAGTCTTTTAATAGATATAGGATTTATAAATTTTTTTAATAGTCTGTGGCTTATCTTTTCATTCTCTTAACTATATCTTTTGAAAAGAAAACTTTTTAATTTCAACAAAATCCAATTTATTAATTTTTTCTTTTGTAGATCATGTTTTTGTGTTATATCTAAGAAAACTTTTCCTAAGAGTCAAAAAGGTCTATTTCTTGTTTTCTTTTTGTTGTAAAAGCTATTTTTTGTCCCTAAATTACCTTTGTAAAAAAATGAGTTTTTCATTTATGTATGGACCTATTCCTGGATTTTCTTTTCTGTTTCATTATTCTCTTTTTCTATCTTTATGCCAGTACCTCGTGGTCTTGATTACTGTATGCAGCTTTAATAGGTCTTTTTTTTTTTTTTTTTTTTTTTTTTTTTTTTTTTTTTTTTTTTTTTTTTTTTTTTTTTTTTTTTTTTTTTTTTTTTGAGACCGAGTCTCACTCTGTTACCTTGGCTGAAGTGCCATGGCGTCAGCTTAGCTCACAGCAACCTCAAACTCCTAGGCTTAAAGCAGTCCTCCTGCCTCAGCCTCCTGAGTAGCTGGGACTACAGGCACATGCCACCATGCCTGCTTACTTTTTCTATTTTTAGTAGACATGGGGTCTTGCTCTTGCTCAGGCTGGTGTTGAACTCCTGAGCTCAAGCGATCCTCCTGCCTTGGCCCCCCAGAGTGCTAGGATTATAGGCATGAGCCATCACACCTGGCCGCTTTTAATAGGTCTAATATCAGGTGGTGTTGGTCTTTCGGTTTTTTTTGTATTTCACATTTCTTTTGGCTATTCTAGATTTAGGAATTTCCATATAAATTTTAGAATTGGCCTGTTAATTCCTAAACAAAGGCAGCATTGTTTTATAATTTTAAGTTTATAAGTCTTGCCTATCTTTTGCCAGATTTATACTTAATTTTTCATGTTTTTGATATTATTGTAAGTAATAATGATATCAGTTGAAAGTTTTTTTGCTAGAATATAGAGATAAAATTGAATTTTGTATGTTGACCTTGTATTCTGCAGCCTTGTTAAACTCCATCAGATTTTCAACATAAGTTATCATGTCATCTGTACACAAGGATAGCTTTGCTTCTTTCTTTCCAACCTGGGTGTCTTTTGTTTCTTTTTCTTGCGTGTTGCACTGGCTAGAATCTCTAATACAGTGTTGAATAGAGGTGGTGAGAGAGTATATCCTTGTTTTGTTTCTGATCTTAGGTGAAAAATATTTACTCTTTCACCATTAAACTATGGTGTTAACAGTAAGTTTTTCATAGATGCTTGCTATCAGGTCGAGGAAGTTACCTTAATTTCCTAGTTACGGACATTTTTCATCAGGAGTGGATGTTGGATGTTTTCTGAGTCTGTTGAGACAATCATATGTGTTTTTTTTGTTGTTGTTTTTTATTTCAGCATATTATGGGGGTACAGACGTTTAGGTTACGTATGTTGTCCTTACCCCCACTCCCCCCCAAATCCGAGTTTCAAGCGTGTCCATCTCTCGGATGGTGCGCATTGTACTCTTTGTGTATGCATATACCCGTCCCCTCCTCCCCCTCCCCCCTCCCACCTCCCCCCTGCCTAACATCCAATAGATGTTATTCTTATATGTACACTTATGTGTTGATCAGTTAATACCAATTTGATGGTGAGTACATGTGGTGCTTGTTTGTCCATTCTTGGGATACTTCACGTAGTAGAATGTGTTCCAGCCCTATCCAGGAGAATACAAGAGGTGCTGTATCACCATTGTTTCTTAAAGCTGAATAGTACTCCATGGTATACATATACCACATTTTATTAAGCCACTCATGTATTGATGGACACTTGGGTTGTTTCCACATCTTTGTAATTGTGAATTGTGCTGCTATAAACATTTGGGTGCAGGTGTCTTTTTCATAGAGCGACTTTTGTTCTTTGGGGTAGATGCCCAGTAATGGGATTGCTGGATCAAATGGTAATTCTACTTGTATCTCTTTAAGGTATCTCCATATTGCTTTCCACAGAATCATATGTGTTTTGCAGAATTTTGTTAATATGAAGAATTGCATTGATTTTTTAAAATTTTAAGCCGATTTTTCATTTCTAGGATAAATCCCATGTAATCATGATTTACTGTCTTCATTATATGTGCTTGGGTTTGGTTTGCTAAAATTTTTTTTTTTTTTTTTACTATTTTTGTATCTGTGTTCATGAGGGATATTGGCCTGTAATTTTCTTTTTTTAGAATATCTTTGTCTGATTTTGGTATAAGGATACTGGCTTCATAGAATGAGTTGGGAAGTGTTCCCTCCATGTTTTCTGATCAGTCTGGCTAGAACAGGAGTTGGTAAACTATGGCCCATGGGCCAAATCCTACCTTTTTTATGGCCCACAGCTAAAAATGAGTTGACATTTTTAAATGTTTACATTTTAAATGTTATATATGTACCTCAGTAATAGGCTTTATTTTGCCTGTTGTCCTGCAAAACCTAAAATATTTACTATTTGGCTCTTGAGGGAAAAGTTTGTCAGTCTTATTGATTTTTCTGAAGAACTAGTTTTTAGTTTCATTGGTTTTTCTCTATTGTCTTTCTTTTTTTCCATTCATTGATTTCCTCTCTGATCTTTATTATTTCCCTTCTTCCACATACCTGGGGTTTCATTTGCTCTTTTTTTCTTAGTTTCTTAAGATAAAAGCTACAAAATACAATTTGCAATAAATCCTATTCATTATATTTTTCATTCAGGCATTATAGTTTTCATCTCCAGAAGTTCAACTTGGATTTTTATTATATCTTCCCTGTCTCTAACTTTTGAACATATAAAACATAGTCATAACAACTGTTCCTTAAATGCTTATTCTAACATCTGTGTCAGTTTTGGGATGATTTTGATTGATTGATTTTTCTCCTCTTTATGGTTTGTCTTTTCTGGTTTCTTTTGTTGGATTTCAGACATCATGAATTTTACCTTGTTGGTTAGTATTAATAGAAACTTTCGTATTCTTATGAATAGTCTTCATCTTTGTTCTGGAATATAGTTAAGCTATTTGAAAATAATTTGATCCTTTTGAGTCTTGCTTTTAAGAATTGTTAAGCAGGACCAAAGCAATGTTTAGTTTGGTGCTAATTTCCCCACTATTGAGGCCAAATACTTCTCAGCATTTTACCCATTGCCCCATGGATGATGAAGTTTTCCAATTTGGCTGGTAGGATCAGGAACTGGTCTCAGCCAACCCTGTATGAATGCCAAGTATTACTTCCCCTAATCCTTTTTACAGATTTCTTCCTGTAGACTTGAGTAGTTTCCTTACCCGCATGTGCTGGTCAGTATACTGCTGATTCTCAAGTGGTACCTCTGCAGATCTCCAGAGCTCTCTCTTTATTCAGCATTGTCCTCTATAGTACTCTGTCATCCGAACTCTAGTTGTCTTGTTGTTTTTAGATTTAGCTCCATTTCTTCAACTCAGGTAATTTGCTAGGGTTTACCTGGATTCCGCCTTTATAGACTATAATCTGGAAACACTCTCAAGGCAGTAAGCTGGGACAGTCATAGGGCTCCCATTGTTTGTTTTCCTTCTTTGGTGATCACTGCCTTTTATTGCCTCATTCTACTTTTATTAGACCATTTTATACATTTCTGGGGATTTTGAGTTGTTTTAGGCAGGATGGTAAATCTGATCTCTTTTATTCCATCTTGGCCAGAAGCAGAAGTCTTATGTATCTTTTGCATAGAGAACATGGTAATAAAGTATTCCATTCCCTAAGTATTGAGAAAAGAAACTGTTCATGCAGACTCTTTTCTGGATGGGGTTTAGAAAAAATAGTTGTCTGTATTTTTTTTTTTTTTTTACTTTGGTTTCTCCAGTACTTTTCTTTATCTACAGCTTCTTCACAGATGGATTAGATTATTAGATATAATAATATAAACCACTAGTTCCATGTTTTTTTGGAATTAGATTAGATTTAGTACTTAATGGAAATCTGCTGAAAAGATTATATGCTATTTTTTATGCCTGTTTTGCTCCTGATATTTATTCTATTAATATATGAAGAAATGAGATAAAAAGGAGAACATAGACATGATCTTTCTACTGTCTGAATTTTTCTGTCACTAAAGCATGTTCTGAAAAAGGACATTCCTGTCTTATGGCATATTGCTACCAAAATAAATCCCAAGAAGTAGAAGTTTTATTCTGTTTTCAAAATGTTTCCTAGAAACCAGCCATCTAATTCTGAAAGAGATTAAGAGCCAAGTTTTAAAAACTGTAAGTTTTAAAAACTATATACCAGGACATGCCTCATTTGTGAATGTATGTGTGCTCAAAAATTGGATAATTGTGCACCTAACTACTGTATTCATTTTATCATTATTCACTTTGTGCTTATACAAATGAAGGCTTTTTCATTCATATTCCGTACAGTTGGACGATGGTTATTTTTTATGCTCCTATTCAATCTTAATGCATATGATTTTACAGGAATTATAAAATGCCTCGAATTATTCTGATATAGCTGTAGCAATAGCTACTTTACTAACCATGTATTCTGAAGTAGGATAGGTAATCGACAGTTAATTTGGCTTTGTCAGTCAAATAAAAATGTTAGAGAAGTCATAAAAATCCTACTACTATACCAGAGTCTTTACATCAAAGGACAGTGTTGACATCTGAATTTAAGTCGTGCCAACTATAATTTTAAAATTATATTCCCTTAAACTGATTGTGATGGTAAGAAAAGATATCCAAGATATCCAAGACTTCTTATCTCTACACTGACTAAGCTCAGATACGATAGCCTTCATAAAAGTTATTGCCAGACACTGTCCTAAGTACTTTTATAGACATTTTTCTCACTTAAATTTGAAAGAAAAATTGGCCATTATTTAATTTGCAAAACAGTTTTGCAAAAGGTTATATACATACATATGTATACATATGTATGTATTAGTTTCCTATTGCTGCTGTGATAAATACCATAAACTTGGTGGTTTAAAACAACAGAAATTTATTCTCTTACAGTTTTGGAGGCCACAAGTTTGAAATGAGTTTCACTAGGCTGAAACCAAGGTGTCAGGAGAGCTGCATTCCCTAGAGAAGCTCTAGGATAGAATCTGTTTCCTTGCCTTTTCCAGCTTCTAAAGATGCATTGCTCATGGCCCCTTCCTCCATCTTAAAGCTAGGAGCCACATAACCATTTCCTTTTTGATGGTAAAATCTCTCTCTCCCTCCCTCTAAGGACACTTGTGATTGCAATTATGGCCTGCTGGAAAATCCAGAACAATATCCCAATCTCAAAATCCTTAACTTAATTACACATTCAAAGTTTTTTTTGCCATATAAGGTAATATTCCAGGGATTAGAACGTAGATAGGTTCCAGGGATTAGAATGTAGATATCTTTGGGGGACCATTGTTTAGCCTAACACAAAATTTTATGTATGCATGTCAAAATTGAGTACAGAATACTACCAAAAGTCACATAAAAACAAAACATGTTAGAAACAAGAATAGTTTGGAAAGAAGTTGAACAGATAGGTTGATAATATAATCAAAAGATCTTGGGGTTCCTTTGCTATGTGCCAATATTTTATGCTATTAACTAATATTTTTTGTTGCTGATAGAAACAAATAGGACATTAACCTTCAATTCTTTTTCTAATATATTTCATCTTCTACTCTTTTTCTTCCCTATAAAACAAATGCTTAGTAATCTAAGTCATGAATTTATGAATTGAAATCCAGATTTATATAGCCTGATATTGTGATTAATTTAGAAATACTTTGTATTTGACATTTGAGCATGTCCGTAGACACATGTTCAGATATGTGCTTTCTTATTCCCTCTAAACCTTTTCTTCACTTTTGTTATGCTCAGCATAATGATGAATTGACCACGTTGCCACTAATAGTGGCGCTCTAAGTAATAGGATAACAGTTTTTTAGGAAACAGATCTAAAGATGTCTTAACTTCTAGAAGGCCATATATTTCTGAGCTAGATTATTATTTTCTGTTTTTGTTTATCATAATTTCATTTTTATGGTTAATTCCATACCTTTGAAGAGAAAATTTTATTTGGTACTTCTTTTGTGCTATATGGCTCAATGACTTGTAGGGTTACCAGTACATATGTTTTAGCAAAGTAAGCTTGTATTTTGTTGCATAATTTAAAAGCTAAATATTTACATTTTCTTCCCTGAACTACAGGATACCAGAAGGTCCCATTGATCAGGGACCAGCTACAGGAAGGGTACGTGTTTTAGAAGAGCAACTTGTTAAGGCCAAAGAACAAATTGAAAATTACAAGAAACAAACCAGAAATGGTAGGTGATCATACAATGTTTTCCCCCCTCAGTTTATTGTCTTTAGCACAAATAATTGAAAACTTCCTTTTTTCAAAATGTTAGAAACGCTTCTACTCTCTATTCTTTGACTGCAGGTCTGGGGAAGGATCATGAAATCCTGAGGAGGAGGATAGAAAATGGAGCTAAAGAGCTCTGGTTTTTCCTACAGAGTGAACTGAAGAAATTAAAGAACTTAGAAGGAAATGAACTCCAAAGATATGCAGATCAATTTCTTTTGGATTTAGGACATCATGAAAGGTACTATTCTCCCTTTACATTTCATCTGGGCCTTAGAAAAGATTATAATCTAACATGGGAAACTGAAACTTTTGTTGGTCTCCCTACTAAGTAGTAAACGATACCTACCAAGTATAAGAGCAGGAGAGTACCAGAGGTCTCAAAGGGTAGTAATTGCCAAATGCAGTTCATCGACCAAAGTATATCACCAGAAAATATTATTTAAAATGTATTTCTAGAAATCTTTATACTCTAAATAAACTCTAAACGTAGTGGTTTCAGCCAACAATATATTAAAATATTTTTCTATAAATTTTGTTCATACATAATCAATATTTGAAGGAGAGCATGCAGTTTTGCATTGCAGTACATTGGAACTCATGCTGGGGCTGGCAGTTACGTTTCTAATTCAAACATTAAAAACTTTAAAATAGCACCTTTTTAGGATTTCTAATTAAAGGTTAACAGGTTTTTGATAATATGAAGCATTCTATTATTTGTTCTTCCATTTAGTTGCTAGAAAGAGGAACCTGAGATCTGCCTCATTAAGTTTGTTTCTCCTATTTACACATTGCTAAATAATGTGTAGTTTATCTTCCATAGAAAAGAAAACATTTTGGTGCTGGTGTATTCATGCAGAACAAAATGTATCTGATAATCATTATAAATACAGTGAAACCTGTCCTTAGGCCTATTATATTTAAAAGTCTATGTTCCCAGTAGGATTCTGAAGGCAATTACTGTCTGATAAAAGAAAAATTGTTGTATTTGTACAACCTACCACTGTGAAGAGGAAAAGAATTACCCCATATAAACAATAGATGCATATATATTAACATCACCAGCAATATTATAATGATTTTGAAAAATCATTCTGTTTAAGTGAAATTACAAATCTATCAGTTTATTGGCATCATTTTAGCATTAACGAATCTGTAGAAATATGATAGCATGGAATTCAAGGAGCATTGAATGATTAGGCCATACATTAGGCAGTCCCTTTGGTATTTTTAGCCTAGCTTGCAGTCAGGCCACTTAGACCACTAGACCAAGTACTTATTTTGTCCTTAATACTTCTCTACCCTAAAGCTGATTCTAGACACCAAGCCTGTATTAAATGGAGCTTTGTACTTGTGTGCTTTGCTTATTGCAGTTTTATAGGAAAATACAGATCTAAAGAGGATTTGACTTGGTTAGAATATGTGGTACATAAAGAAGAATTTTGGCCATTAACTTCTGATGGAATGTTTAATTTTAAGGTTTGAATGATTTAATTAAATTACTTGAGAATTTAATTTTCAGGTCTTTTCTAAATTAAAGTAATTCTTTAAAGAATTATTTTGTAAATATAATTTATACATATAATTTGAGCATATACTTTGTGACTGCATATACAAATGAAAAGTGAATATAATAAAAGGGCCCCTGAAAAATTTATGTAAATCAATTTTATATTTTTAGTTAGATGAAATCTATTTTAAATCTATTATGATTCCTGCCAGTGCCATTTAGTACATGTTAAATAATATTTCCCTGAAAACAAAAATGGAAAGCAAAAGTACCAAAGTCAATTTATTTTTCTGTCTTAAGCAGAAATGATAGCAAATCTGAGATATAACTTAGCATAGTAATTTAACTTCAGGAAGCCAGATTAGAATGTAGTAATACAAATAATGAGCAAAATACAACCAAACGTTAGATAAATAAACTTTAAACAAATGAATGTACAAATAGAAAGGATTTGTATTGTATAGAATATACCCTCTTACTGACCATTTTCAAGATTTTTAAGTATAAGAATTAAAATTAGGCCAGGCGCAGTGGCTCACACCTGTAATCCTAGCACTCTGGGAGGCCGAGGCAGGAGGATCGCTTGAACTCGGGAGTTGGACACCAGCCTGAGCAAGAGTGAGACCCCATCTCTAAATAGAAAAATTAAGGCCGGGCGCGGTGGCTCACACCTGTAATCCTAGCACTCTGGGAGGCCGAGGTGGGTGGATTGCTCAAGGTCAGGAGTTCGAGACCAGCCTGAGCAAGAGTGAGACCCCATCTCTACCAAAAAATAGAAAGAAATGATCTGGACAACTAAAAATATATATATAGAAAAAATTAGCCGGGCATGGTGGCGCATGCCTGTAGTCCCAGCTACTTGGGAGGCTGAGGCAGAAGGATTGCTTGAGCCCAGGAGTTTGAGGTTGCTGTGAGCTAGGCTGACACCACGGCACTCACTCTAGCCAGGGCAATAAAGCGAGACTAAAATATTTACTATCTGGCCCTTTAAAGAAAAAGTTCGTTGACCCTTGGTTTAGACCATTAAGAGTCATGTCAGATTTATTCTCTGATCTTTTTCCAACTACTCAAAGTGTTTAAGTATGGAGTGAAAATTTAAGAGGGGGCACGAAATAATAATAGAATGAAGAGGTACTATTCAAATGGTGACACCAACTTCTTTCTCTCTCTTACCTTAATGTACCTATTTCTTTGCTTTGCATATCCACTTCTCCCAGATCTCCATAGTGCTTTGTCTATGCTGGGAAACAAAGGAGCTGACTGGCCTGAAAAAATGTGTTTTCTCCATAGTAAAAATTTATTATAGGAATGAATATTGGATGGTAGAGACTAATTTTTGAATTTCACAGCTTTGATAGAATATAAAAGATGAGTACTAGCTAGCATCAGTGTATCAGTCTTTATGATGAATTTGGCTCTCTTTTTATGACTTTTTGTAATCCATCGAAGCAGCAAATAAGTTAGACCTCCAATGTTGTTTGCTTTAACAGGTCTATAATGACGGATCTATACTACCTCAGTCAGACAGATGGAGCAGGTGATTGGCGGGAAAAGGAGGCCAAAGATCTGACAGAGCTGGTCCAGCGGAGAATAACATATCTTCAGGTAAGAAGGTTAGGTTAAGAATAAATTTGACTGAAAAAAAGAAGGAAAATCATAACATATTAAAAATAATAATTTCCATTAGTTTTTAGTCTTCCTAGCCATTGCCTTTTGAAAGTAATTATTCACTTTACGTATTTATTGAGAAAGGCATTATGTTATGCCCTGAGTGGAATTCAAAAATAGCTAAAATCAAGTCCCTGCCCTAAAGGGAGCTACAAACACAAACACAAATACACATACACACACACACACCCCCTACGATACATAATACAGCATGCTGCATTTTATAGGAGTAAAATAGATGAAATGCTTATTGGAGACATCAGGGATAGTTTTGTGGGGAATGTATTATTTGAACTGAACTGTGAAGGCTGTAAAAGGATAGTTAGGTAGGATTTGGACACATGGAAATGGAGGCAGAGAACGTACCAGCTGGAGGATATGATGTGAGCAATGGCTCATAGCTGGGAAAGAGCAGTACAGGAACCCAAATGAGAAATGGGATAGTTCAGTTTGTCTGGGGTTTTAGGTTATGTGAAGAGGAAGGATGGAAAATAAGATGCAAAGACAGGTTTGGGAGCCAGATTACAGAGGTTAAGCTTTATGGTATATAAGCAGTAAATGGTCACTAGAAGATTTTACTTATTTGTTTCATAAACATCATTAATAACAAATAAAAAATATTGGTAAACCCCAAGTCCTGGGACCTTTAAATTAATTCCCTTAATTGCTTGTATTCTTTTCTAGTTTTTATTAATATGCATAACCAGTCTTAATATTTATAAGGACAGAATTTATTTATTTTTGAATTTTGTTTTTCTGCTTCATATACCATAAGCATTTTTCTATTTTGGAGTCACAACCTGCTTTTGAAAGGTTTTACACATAAGAGTGGCATGATTAGAGTGGTGCTTTAGTAATAGTAATCTGAAAGTAGTATTTTGGTTGAACTAGATTAGTATTTGAAGAGACTGGGAGGAGGGAGACCATTTACGATAAGAGGACCACAGTGCAGGTGCGAAGTACTGAGGTACATGGCAGTTTGCATTGGAAGTGAAGAGACAAATTTGTGAGAGCCTAGGAAGATAGAATCGATAGGCCTTTCCAAATGGGTGAAAGAGCTGAAATGGCTGGGATAATGTGAGCATCATTAACTGACAGAGAACTGAGAGAATTGTTTTCAGGGGAAAACAATGTATCAGTAGAATTCTTCAAAACTCAGAAATGCTTAAAGTTGAAATGACCATAGAACATCTTCCACCCCCATCCTTTTCTGATGTTGTTGATGGTATACTTACTGTGTACAATCAGTCTGCTTTTTCTTTAAAGTGTCTTATAAAAGCAAAATGACAACCAGTGACATGCTTCTGTATATTTAAAGGCGCACATTTTCCTACATTTAAATAGGAAAAAATAGAAAATCGAATGTTGAAAGAGATCATTAAAAACCAAACTGATCTTGGCTTGCTGTCTTGGTGTCATGCTTTCATGGCCATTCATCAGAGGTGTCTGCAGAATGAGAAGCACTTCAACTCCTGTAGGGAAGAGGTAATTATCTCCTAACAACTAGAACCTCATTCAATGAACTATAAACAGCTGATGGTGCAGAACCATTGTCCTTTTGTAAAATGGAAATAACTATGGTTTCTGAGCTTCTTCCATTTCCACATATTCATTAAATTTTCACCCACTGTATTTAAACTATGATTTGGTGATAGTTCAGCTCCTTAACATTGTAACAAGTACCTGCCACCTACTTTAGTTTCTTTTTTCTCTCTTGGTTTTTAAGTGTCCAAGTACTTTCACAGTAGTGCTAATTTGATCCTCTAGATGCTGATTTCTGTGGTTTTGTATTAGAGAATTTTACTTGTAAATCATGATTTAAAACTACATTGGCTTTTGCAATCTTTTAAACTGTAGCAAAACGTACCATTTTACTTGGATCTTAACTACAGTTTCAAATATTGCTATTTAACAAATTTTTACTTTCCTGTTATTTTTTTCCCATTGGGGAAAAAAGGTGATTTTTTAATATTCAAGGAGATGGGGGAAAATCTCAGTAGGAAAAATATGCTTTTGACAAATATTTTTCCTTAATTATTTAATATCTTTATGATCTCTGTTTCTATCTAGACTACAAGTTCTTTGAAGTTAGGAACTATATTTTTAACATACAATTTGTTAGAAATTAAAGATACCACTCACTCACTCTTCTTCTCTGGATAGAGATGAATTAAGAGTCCTTTCCCATCATTGCAACAAAATTAAACATACATATTTGTAAGGAATGTTTTCTGATTGGAATTTTATCCCTGATATATTTTTAGGCACAACTACCACTTTAAAAAAAGAATGATTTGTCAAATGTATTAGTCAGTTTAATCAGGAGAGTTGAGAAACTTACATAGGTAAACTATGACTAAATTTTTTTTTCCAGTACAACTTTTCTTGGTATTCAAATCTACTTGAGTTCCCTTACCATTATTTTAAATGAAATATTACTGTAAAAAGGTGATTTAAGTCCTTCAGTAGAACTTAGAAAATAAGTAGGAAACTAGGAAATAAAGCTTTTTAAAAGAGTATAGGTAAAGAAAAAAAAATCTTTGACCCTTGATACCTGTACTCAAAATAAAAATAAGCAGTTCATACAATTTATTAATGGAAACTTTAGAAGGCTCTCCTTATTTAGCCCATCAACTAGTTTTATTCAGAGTTGTGGGTTCCTTGTATGTTGAATATTTATAGGATTTTTTTCATAGTTTAGTCACATGATTTTAATCAACAAAGCAACCAATTCAGAAATTATATTGAATCTTAAGTTGAGCTACTTCTGACTCTTTTCTCTTACTTTTCACCCCATCTCATAGCAATAAATGTTTTTAAAGAGTGATTTTGTGATAATTTTATAGTGTATTTTTTTTGTTATCTCCTGAGCTCACTAGTAAATGCCTGGGTCACTAGTAAATGCCTGTGCTTTAGTGTTTTTCTGTTAATTATGATAATGATGTTACTATAAGAGAAGTTAAAATGAATGAGTAAATCTTGGTAATATGCTTAAAGATCGTAAAGGTACACCAGAGATATAAAAGATCATAATAACATTTGTCTGAGTAGGTAATAATAGGAAAAAGTACATTAAAAGCAAATGTTTTTAATATTTCAAGTCTGTTTCACAGGTTTTCATCATTTAAATACCTTATTATATTTCCGATAAATAATTCAAGTACTTTTATAATTTACTTTCAGTGATTAGTTTGGTGACCACTGATTAGGTAGTTGAAAACCTTTTCAGTTTTACTACATTTTTATTAGTACTGATGAAATTTATTATCAGTTTTCATTATCACCAACAAGAATTTGTTAAACCCTGATTTGTTCAAAGTACAATGCAAGGCACAGAACAAGAAAACAATATAGATTAAAGTCTCATCTTAATCTCTAACATTTTAAATCTAAGCCTTTCTTTCTGTATTTCTCCAATCATTTGAATTGAGCAAATATCATTATGTCTCAGGAAAATCCTGCTTGTCTTATAATCATATAGCTCAGATCTGACAAGAAGTTTGGTCTCAATTTTTGATTTCCCCCATTCATTTATCCTATATATTGGTTTTACTTGGGAGGACCAATTTCACAGGAGATGTTGGAAAATATAAAGGTACTTTGCGCAACTAGCATTTAGTGAAACAGCTTCCATCATTGTTGTAATTAAAATTATTTTCTCTTTAGGGTTAAAGGCCCTATGGCATGGTTTATAAAGATTAAACTGATTTAAAAATTACAAAAATCAAATTATAGACAATCCCAGGTATGCTATTGGGATCAAGCAGAATGGCTGAACCAAATCTCCTAACATGTAATGTTGAATTGTTTTAAATACCATTTTGTGCTAGTCTTTACTTTTGTGTTATAAATCATAACAGATTGAGAAAATGCTATTATTTTTATTTCTGCTAGTTTCTGATATTGGGGTTCATTTTAAAAACCGCACATTGCTGATATTTTCATTACGAATCCACATTTTACCATAACGTAAGTCATTTCCCTAGGCTTTTCAGTGATTGTACATGGAAGAGATTCTCTTTAGAGAATTTATGTTGTAGTTTCTAATTAGCTGATATTAAACAGACACAATGAAAGAGATCTGTATACATCAATGCCTTGGTTTCTTAACTTGTTTGGAGCAGCTGGAAGTTGGCAACTCTGGTGGGGAAAGATGTGTCCCGGGTTAACTTGAAATTATCTATCTTCTGGTATAGGATAATAGATTTTTTTTTTCTGCCTAGCCCCAAAGTTGACATTTTAACCAATTGAGCCCATTTCACATGAATCTAAATAAAGTATGTAAAAAGTAGCAATAGTAAAAGATAACCTACCAATTTCCAGCAAAAGTCCTATTCAAAACATAAATAAAACAAAAGCAAACAAAATAAAGCAAAACACAGAGCAAACAAAAAAATCCTTTGTTGTGAGAAAGGAAAACTATAAGATGTGAAAATTGAATATAATTACTTTATTCTTTAACTGAGGGTAGAGATTTTTATTTTTCCATTCAAAAATAAGTCTTGTTGGAAAAATAGAAAATTTCTCTTTTCTTGTGTGGATTCCAGTGTCTGTGGATGATCTTTTGGAATGGAAAGGGACCAAGTCACACTAGGGATACATTATTGAGGTTATTAAACATTTATTTCAGTTTGTGGAGAAATCCTCCACTCCAACACAGGATGTGTCTGACCCCATCTTTGTTTGACAGGACTAATTCTTTAAGATAGATTTAAGGCCAGAATATAACTATAAACCTTATTTAACTGCTAGTATACTGACAATGAGATCAAATCAGTCATCAGATATTCTCAGAGTAGTATGTTCTACCAAGTAATTGAGATGGCACTTATATTTCTGTCTAACCAAAATAAAGCCAGAGATGGTAGTATCTATAACTCATTAGGAAAAGTCATCATCTTAACTACATTAAAATATTTATTAAATATTTAAAACAACAACTGGGATGGGGAGAAACTTTCAGGGCTTTTCCCTATTTGAAAGGAATTATTAGTTTAGGATGAGGACAACTAGGGAAAAGCAGATAATTTCTCAGAACTAAGACCTAAGAGTATACTGAGAAAGAAAATATCTTTCTCAAAATAAAAAGTATGAACAATTTTCACTAAAGAAAGAACAAGAAATGGTAAGTGGATGTGGTGACATGGGCAGTGTTCACGAAGTACAGAGGAGATTGCTCTACTAGAAGTTGAATAAGGACAAAGGTGGTAGTAGGAAGTAAAGAAGAAAATTTATTGGAGGTAGTTTTCTAAGCATTATTAAAAATGACTTTATCTTGACTTCTTAGAGATTTTACAGAGCCCTTACATGTAGGAGCTTCAGTCTAATTGAATAGTTTGTTGGTTCATCCATTCCTTAAGTATTTAGATGTACTGGGCACTAGGTACATTGCTAAGGATATGGTTGTAAACCAAACAGACAGGGTGTTTGCCCCCAGGAAGTTGAAATTCTAGTAAAATTCTGAGAGTATTGCTGAACTGTCCTCAATCCCAGACACACACACACACACACTTTTAAAATCCCTACAGTTCTTTGTTTTTATGTTTATATTTCCAACTCTTTATTTGGATCTTTCTGCTATTTCTCTTATCTCTGTTACACTAAATTTTCTGATAGTCTCCATCATTCCTTTTTAAAAAACATTTATTATGGAAAACTTCAACATATAAAAATAAGAGACTAGTGAATCCCATGTGTGCATCACCCAGCTTTATGGTCGGTTTTGTTTCATCTGTACTGCCGCCACTCCTCAATGTCTCCAGGATCATTTTGAAGCAAATCCTAAACACAAACATATACACACATATTGTATAATTTCATTCGTAAATATTTCAGTGTGAATTTTTAAAAGACAAAGATAGCTTTTCAAAACATAACCACATACTATTATCATACTAAGTACATTAAGAATCATTTTTTATCATCAAATAACTAGTCATTCATCAAATTTTTCTGATTGCCATATACATTTTAATGTGCCATTTAAAAAATGATTATCAGCCATCACAGGAGTAATTTGATTATAAGTTTGGCATATCTTTTCCTTCCTGGAATGGAAAAATAAGAGAGGCAAATGGTCAGAAGAAAAATTATTATGACTTGACTTATTAAAGAAAGAAAACAAATTATCATAGAATAACTTAGAAGAATGAAAGACGTAAAAACTAAAAACAAAATTAAGGTGAAGAGAATAAAACAAAAGTACCAAACCAGTGGGTCTAAGAAGAAAAGAATAAAATAACATATGTCATCTCAAGTGAAAAAGCAGAGGGTAAATATCATAGCCAGTTTTACTCTAATAGAAATTATAGGTATCATATTGAATTTTTTATCATTACTAAGTTGGATTTCTCTAGCTAACAGTTTATTTTCTCTGAGTGTTTAGCATTCTTGTGTCAAAGCACAAAATTAAGTATTTTTGGAACATATTTTTAATGTAATTGTTGCTTAGTGTCTTCATTTCATAAATAATGATAATGTGAGCTTGAACTCTTTATTGGCCTTCATAAAAATGTAGAATCTGTCAATAGTCTACTTGTATTACTTTATTTAATTTGAATACAAGAACTTGGGAGAATAGCTTATCACATATCTATATTCTCTTACTTTCCTAACACTGCATTTGGCTTTAAAAGACTTTCCCCCTAAACAAAATGACATTATAGTATTACATGGAGTAGATATAAATAAGTGAGTTAATGAGTAAATGAAGTATCATGTTAAAACAAGAATAGGTCACACTACATGTGCCAAACACCCACCGCAGCCAATGGACTTGGGTGGGGCAAATGCTCATGCAAGTGTGCACTAACTGCCCGCCACCACCACGGGACCTGGGTGGGGTAAACACTAACACTGCACATGCCAACTGCCCATGACAACCACAGGGGAACAGGAAGACACAGGAGAGCAGCAGTGTTAATAGACTCACAATACATCTGCCCTTTTCCTGCCTGATCAATCTTCTGGAGTATGACCCAAGCACATGATCCAGGGACTTCTCCCTGTCTTCACTGAGCAAGAGCATTCCTAGCAGAGGAGAATAGGTGTACCACAAAGCTATCTCTCTTGAGCTGAGAGAAGAGGTTCCACATGAGAAGGAACCAGTGTAAGAACTCTGGCAACATGAAAGAACAGGCTGTTTTGACATCCCCAACAGATCATAATAGTTCTCGAGCATTGGACTCCAACCGAAAGGAAATTGTTGAAATGTCAGATATGGAATTCAGAATATGGATGACAAACGAGATCAAGGGGATTGATGAGAAAGTTGAAAACCAGCACAAAGAAGCCAAAAATATAATGTGGCACATGAATGAAAAATTCACTAAAGAGATAAATAATATAAGAAAAATATAACCAAACTTCTAGAAATGAAAGACTTATTTAGGGAATTTTAAAATACAGTAGAAAGTGTTAACAACAGACTAGAACAAAAGAAGAGATAATTTCAGAGCTTGAAGAAGAGGCTTTCAAATTAACCCATTCAGTCACAAATGGAGAAAAAAGAATCAAGAAGAATGAATAATCTCTTCAGGAAATATGGGACTATGTAAACAAATATAAGAATATATAAGAATATAAGAATCTTAGGTATAAGAACAAATATAAGAATCATAAGTATCCCTGAGGGAGAAGAAGGAAAAGCAAAAACATGAAAAACCTTTTTGAGGAAATAATTGAGGAAAACTTCCCTGGTATTGCTAGAGATTTAGACATCCAAATACAAGAAAGTCATAGAAAACCTGGAAGATTCATGGTAAATAGGACATCACCAAGGCACATGGTCAGCAGTCTGGCCAAAGTCAAAGCAAAAGAGAAAATCCTACAAGCTGCAAGATGAAAGCATCAGTTATTTACAAGGGAAAACCCATCAGACTAATGGAAGACTTCTCAGCAGAAACCTTACAAGTCAGAAGGAATTGGGGTCCCATTTTTAGTCTTTATAAACAGAATAACTGTCAGCCAAGAATTTCGTATCCTGCAAAACTAAGGTGCATCAAAGAAGGAGCAATAAAATCTTTCCCAGACAAGCAAACACTAAGGAAATTTATCACTACTAGACCTGCCCTACAAATAATGCTTAAAAGTGTTCTATACATGGGACAGAACAATTAATACCCACCAGTGTAAAAACACTCAAAAATGAAAATTCACAGCTCTAATAAAATAGTAACACAAAGAAAACAAAACAACTATATAACTATCAAAATGATGAACAGAACAGTATCTCACATATCAACACTAGCATTGAACGTAAACAGTCTTAATGCCTATTTAAAGATATAGATTTGCTGAATGGACTAAAAAAAACCCCACAACCCAAATATATGCTATATCCAAGAAACCCATTTAACTTGCAAAGATTCTCATAGGTTCAAGGTAAAGGGGTAGGAAAAAATATTCCACACAAATGGAAACCAAAAGCAAGCAGGAGTAGCTATTCTCATATCACATAAAATAGACTTTATTTTTTTTTAATTTTTCTTTTTCTTTTTTTTTTCTTTCTTTTTTGAGACAGAGTCTTGCTCTGTCACCCAAGCTAGAGTGCTGTGGCATCAGCCTAGCTCACAGCACCTCAAACTCCACGGCTGAAGCAATCCTCCTGCCTCAGCCTCCCGAGTAGCTGGGACTACAGGCATGCACCACCACACCTAGGCTGATTTTTTCTGTTTTAGTTGCCTGGCTAATTTTTTTCTATTTTTAGTAGAGATGGGGGTCTCGCTCTTGCTCAGGCTGGTCTTGAACTTGTGAGCTCAAGCGATCCTTCTGCCTTGGCCTGCTAGAGTGCTAGGATTACAGGCGTGAGCCACTATGCCCGGCCCATAAAATAGACTTTAAATCAACAATGGTAAGAAAAGACAAAGATGGTCATTGTATAATGACAAAGGGATCAATTCAACAAGAAGATGTAACAATCCTAAATATATATGTACTTAACACAGGAGCTCCCAGATTCCTAAAACAAATTCTACTAGTTCTAAGGAAAGAAATAAACAGCAACATAATAGCCAGGGACTTCAGTAGTGTACTAACAGAACTAGACAGATCACTGAGGCAGAAAATCAACAACACAGAAACACTGGACTTAAACAGGACTCTAGAACAAATGGACCTAACAGACATTTACAGAAGATTCTACCCCCAAACTGCAGAGTGTACATTCTTCTCATCAACACATGGGACATTTTCCAAGATAGATCATATGATAGGACACAAAACAAGTCCCAGCACATTTAGAGAAATTAAAATCATACCATGTATCTTCTCAGAGCACAGTGGAATAAAACTAGAAATCAATTCCAAGAAGAACTCTCAAAACTACACAAATACATGGAAATTAAACAACCTGCTGCTGAACAATCCTTGGGTCAATGATGAATTCAAAATAGAAATCAAGAAGATTTTCAAATTGAGCAACAGAGAACAAACACCAGCTTCCAAAATCTCTGGGGTATAGTAAAAGCAGTGTTAAGAGGTAAGTACATAGCCTTAAATGCCTAGATCAAAAAGACAGAAAGATCACAAATTAATAACCTCTTATCACACCTCAAGGAACTAGAAAAAGAACAAACCAAACCCAAAGCTAGCAGAGGAAAAGATGTAACACAGCTCAGAGCAGAGCTAAATAAAATGGAAATAACAACAATTAAAAAAAATAATACAAAGGATCAAAGAAACAAAAAGTTGGTTCTTTGAAAAGATAAACAAAATCAATAGACCACTGGCTAGATTAACCAGAAATGGAAGAGAAAGGACTCAAATAAGCTCAATCAGAAATGAGAAAGGAAACTTTACAACTGATACCACAGAAATACAAAATACCACCCGTGACTACTATGAAAACCTTTATACACATAAACTCTAAAATATAGAGGGAATGGATAAATTTTTGGAAACACACAACCTCTCAAGCCTGAATCAGGAAGAAATAGAAATCCTGAACAGACTACTAATGAGTAGTGAGATTAAAATAGTAATAAAATATCTCCTAACAAAAAAAAGCCCAGGACCAGACGGATTCTACCAGACCTACAAAGAAGAACTGGCACCTATCCTACTGAAACGGTTCCATAATGTTGAGAAGGAAGGAATCCTCCCTAAGACACTCTACAAAGCCAGTATCACCCAGGGTACATTATATCAAAAAAGACACCTGCACTTGTATGTTTAACACAGCACAGTTCACAATTGGAAAGATACGGAATCAACCTAAGTGCCCATCAACTGAGGAGTGGATAAAGAAAATGTGGTATATGGTGTGATTTCTCCAACTTTCTTCTTCTTTTTTAAAATTCTGTTTATTATAGGTCCTTTGCATTTTCATTTAAAGTTTAGCATCAACTTGCCTGAGTGTTACTTAGACATAGAAATACAGTTCATTTTTGTATTATTGATTTTGCATCTTACAACTTTGCCAAACTCACTTATTAGTTGTAGTAGCTTTTTTGTAGCTCTGTTGGATTTTCTACGTAGATTACCATGTCATCTACAAATAGACACTGTTACTTTTTCATTTCTAATCTGAATGCCATTTGGCAGTAGTCTCTTTATAGTCATTAATCTTAATTAAATAGTGTAATTTACTATTAGCATAATTTATAGTAAAACACAGATTAATTCCTTCTTCATTTAAAGTAAAAATTGTTGCCCAAGTTTGAATTTCAGATTTTGGGTTTTCTTAGCAAGAGTTTAAAAATATTTTGAGATGTCTAATGATAATGAAGGAACTTTTAAAAATTCCTGATAGTGTACTCACTAAACTGTCAGCATTTTGACATTTTAAGTTTGCATATTTCTTATCTTTAGATTCTCTTAATTGTCAATAATAAAAGGCTTTTACCCCATCATTCCTTCCTAACTACCAAGTCTCAAGCTGGAGATTCATTTTCTTGAATCTTGGTACCAGTTCCAGTGAGGCAAGAATTGTGGAGTAGCAAGGATTCCGTGAAGGGAAATTGGAGGCTCTTGAGCAGAGGCAGATTCAAGTTTGGAAGATGCGCCTGAAGCCCATTCAATTTCTGATGCTATCTTCTATGCAGAGGAATACAAAATACAAATACAAAATTAAGTATTAAAGTAAATGTTTACAATCACTTCTTGTCATTCACGTCAATTCTATTCTATAATGTCACCACAAACACAGAATTAGTGAATACTGAACCATTGTTCCTAGGGGAAATACAGGCGTAGGTTCCCATGAGCCTCTGGTCACAGCATTTTGTGTGTATTATATATATATTCAATCAGTATATATATGTTTTATGTGTGTTTTTATTTAAAGACATGTCCTTTAACATATCTTGTTGATTCATTAACATTGATAACTCATGCCTGAACAAAGCTAATCTGACCTACATATTTTCTCCGTAAGGCACATCACAGCTTTCTTGCACTTTAGGAACACTGGACAGCACTTCAGCACTATACTTGGGGATCATTTTAAACAGTGAAATCACCAAACAAAAGCACAAAAATGCAAAAACCGTGGCACTGAGTCAACTGCAAAAAGGACACTTGTTTACAGTATGAGAGCTGAAACAAGAAGGCAAAGCACCACCTCGTTTGACCTCAGCTGAAAATATGTGCGTTGGATGACTCAAATTTTTTACTGCACTGCACATGTCCGTGAGTGACTATGAAAGCGCCATAAATATTGCATTTGGGGTTACAAATACGTTTTAGCAAGTAGGTGAATTCACAAATACAGAATCTATGAATAGTGATGATTGACTATTTATAATGAAGAAAGAACTCTAAACAAATTACAAGTTTTATAAAGCTGACAAGTACTGCAAACACAAAACTCCAGAAAAATAATTTTTTTATTAACTGTCTGATAATCTTTATAATACTATTTCTCAGCTGCATACCCTTTGATTACATGATAATGGTCTGTAGTATTTTCTATAAAGAGAATTGCCAGTGATTTTGTAATATTTTCTATAAAGAGAATAGAAAGATTGAATAGGTCTTTTCTCTAGCATGATTGATAAAACAGTTTTTTGTTGATATTTGTGATGCATAAAATTTGCAACTTCACATAATCATACCTCATATTTGTAGCACTGCTGTAAGCTTATGTCCTACAGACAGGAATTCAGATAAATCTATTTCAAGTGATTCTCATGAGAAAAAGAAAAAATATGGTACATACAATTGCTTATGGTACATTTTTATTCATATACGCTACATTTAGGATATTAATGACAGAAGAGAACTTCCATTTCAACTAGGTATTATTGAGAATTGACTCCTCCACTTCTCTTGTACTTCCTATGCTAGGCACTGTGACAGATTCATATCACAATACAACCCCTAATCCCGAACCTATTTATGTCATAGAAATAACTGTACACAAAAGGCAACTATGAACCACATAAATGTATCCCTCTAAATCCAAACTAAATATACTCCAGCTTAATTTCCCATAACAAGATCCCAGAAATACCGATGGCCACTTTATTTGCCACTAACACCAATATATAATACCAACACTGGGGAAGTGAGATGGCTAGGAATTCTGAGTGGAAAGAAACAGGTATTGTAACAAGTTGTGGCCAAATTTTGCAAATTATATGAAAACATATGTCTAGGTGACCACATAGCATAAGCCCTTTCCAGGGCCTTTGGAGGGACCTGGGTAAATGAGGGTTCCTGAAATTTACATTTCAGTGAATCCACTCTGCCCCTAAGGAAGCCATTCTTATTGAATGAGGAGGGAACCTCAAGTCCCTAACAGGTTCTTAGTCCTTCTCCAAAGACATGACATTACCTGAGAGCACCAACAGTGAGAAAGCTGAAATAGAGAAAGACGTCTTGCAAAATTAGATGACAAGTAATAGATGCTGACTCTTTAAGATTGAGTGGGGTCTGTCCCAAGCACACAGATATGACAAAGTAAGTCTGGGTTGCTTGTAGTTAAAATTTTGTTTAAATTTGGTGTTAGAACAGCAGCTTTCCATTAAAGAATGCTAACCTCAGACTAGGACTTTTACATTCCATCCCTCCTTAGAGCCTACAGCACTTTCTCAGCTGTCAGCCTGCAAATGTGTATCAGCTGCTTGTTCATTAACTGCTGACAACTTTTGTGTAAGTCAGCCATGCCCTAGGTGTGACTCTTGGTGACCATAGATCATAACTAAGCAGCCTTTCCAATGACTTCATTGTTTCTGTTCAGTAACCCTAACTGCCTCCTCTTTCCCTGCCCCTACCTTCTAGTTGCTTGACTCAGGACAGAATACTGACTGAGAATCTAAGATCAAATAAGTCATAGATATGGCTCAGTGATAAATCATAAAAGCATACAACTACATATTTGTACAATCAATTAAAATATGTGGATATCCTCTGAACTTAGAAAATGAGTGTGATAGTTCTCACAGGTTGATTATAGCCCTTTTAAAAAATGGATGTTTGCATACTTACATGTATGCCATCATATTAATAAATTTGACCCATCTAAACCTAAAATGCCAGTTGTGATAAATATTCATCAGGGGTAATATCTGTGATTCACATAGCTCATATCACTTTAAAAACCCATTTCTAAAAGGTTTACACTAATTTCTCTTTCTCTACAGAACATTGAGATGTTCAAGTCATTACATTGGTGTTATGCTGGGCTCAAGGTTTGGGTCATATCAAAAATAGATGATAAAACACCCACATATCTCAAGGTCTCAGTAAGTCCTTTAGTTGCAAAGGTGATAGGGAGCAGATATTTCTTCTTGTTCTTCTGGAATATTGAAATACATTAAAGGAAGCTATGAGGATGAAGAATGTGTTTAAGCTGCATTTCTGAGCACTTTCTCTATGCTAGGTATTATGCAAAGTAATTTCTATGAAGCAGGTGTTGTAATGTTCCATATGTAGAAGAGTAAATTGAGGCTTAGAGAGATCTGTATAACTTGCTTAATAAATGGCAGGGGGAAGAGAAAGAGTCTTAACTCCAAGTCTATATAGTCACTGTTAATGAGAAGCTTGAGAAGCCAGTTTTTTCTGTTTTTGTGTTTGTTTATTTTTCTGCTTTGATGAAGGTGAATGAATGGATATAAGCTTAGGGCTGCTTTTACTACTAGCTGGTAAAGACACATCCTTGTCTGCAGCTGCCCATCACTAGCAACATGGGGCCTTGCTATAGAGACTATACATGACTAGATGTCTCACGTAACTAGTTAATAATAGAGGAAAGCACCCCTCATGGTGGCATGGACCTGTAGTCCCAGCTTCTCCAGAGGCTGAGATAAGAGGGTCGCTTGAGCCCAGGAGTTTTGAGGTTGCAGTGAGCTACGGCGCCACTGCACTCTACCCAGGGCGACAGAGTGAGACACAAATTCAAAAAAAGAAAGAAATAGAGGAAAGCGAAGTGTAACTTTTAAGTGAAGTATAACTTTTAAATAGCTAGATGAGTAGAACCATGAAATGTGAAGTTTCTAGAAGTGGGTTCTGGTGGTTTCCACTTCTTGAGATGAGTCATCATCATCATTATAAATGGTTATCAATTCTGAAAACACAAAAATTTGCAAAAATCAGTACAAAATGTAAACTTTTTTTTTTGTTGTTGTTAGGAATGAACAAACGTGAAGGAAAAAGGAGATTAGTATTATAAAAATCCTTTGGAAAGTGTGTTTGAAAAGTAGTTATCTAGGCTGGGCATGGTGGCTCACGCCTGTAATCCTAGCACTCTGGGAGGCCGAGGAGGGAGGATCACTTGAGCTTAGGAGTTCGAGACCAGCCTAAGCAAGAATGAGACCCTGTCTCTACCAAAAATAGAAAAAATTAGCCAGTAATGGTGGTGTGTGCCTGTAGTCCCAGCTACTTGGAGGCTGAGGCAGGAGGATCACTTAAGCCCAGGAGTTTGAGGTTGCTGTGAACGAGGCTGATGCCACGACACTCTAGCCCAGGCAACAGAGCAAAACTCTGTCTCAAAAAAAAAATGTAGTTATTTTTGTCATTAATCATAGCATGAGAGGTGATTTTCTTTCTCTGGGTTTAAAAAAGTTTCACTTAATGATGGTAGAATGTAGAATTATGTGTGAACTAAATTAAAACTCCAATAATCATAGATATGGGTAGAAAGCCCTATATTTCACAGTAGAAATGTTAAACACATCCTGACTTGTTCATTACATCTATGGTATATCTTCTTTCTAGCTGGTAGGAAATGAATATTAGTTGTTGCCATCCAGTTTTAAATTTTGTTCCATATGTAGTAGCATTATCTTGGACGATTCAAAATATATTTATGGACTATGTAATCTTATCAAAAGATAAGATTTTAGTAGCTCGGACATAAGGAAAATAATGCTACTAGTATGAATAGGAAGTAATGTGAGCATTGGAGAATCTCCTTCAGTTTACTGAGGACCTAAATCTATGTGGCTCATTAAAGGTGAACATGTCTCAGAAGGTGTATTAAAGCAAAATAAAAAACAGAACAAGACATAGGTACTTTCCTTAGGGAGCATATATTCTTGCCCACTTTGTGTGAGGTTGCTTTTCCTTTTTGCCACCCTGTTTTTTACAGATTTTATGGGCCTAGACCAGAGATCATCATAGCAGCCCCCTCAGGCCAAATCCAGCCCAACTGTTTTGGTATATAAAGTTTTATTGGAACATAGCCATGCTCATTTGTCTATGTATTGTCTATGGCTACTTTCAAGCTGTAATGGCAAAGATGAATAATTGCAACAGAGAAAATATGGCCTATAAAGCTAAAGATATTTACTGTCTGGTCCTTTACAGAAGTTTGCTCACCCTAATCTAGACAGTGATGCAAATAATTCTTAAATATTTTTGCCTTCTGTTTTCTTTTCCTTCTTCCTTCTGTTCCTTCTGTTCCTTTAGCTGCATATGAACTCTTGTCAGTATTTGAGGTGTCAACTCTCTGAGCATATGCTTTTGTCTGCCCCTTGCTGAGGTTCCTATCCCTAAACAATTAGTTTGTTTTTTTTTTTCATTTATGAGACTACGGATTTTTTAGATCAACAAGACTATGTATGAATAGTTATGTAAGAACTCAGGAATATACTCCTTGCTTTGTCACAGACTGTCCAATGTTTGTTTGCTTTTGGTCATTATTAAGAGCACAGTGATCTCTGTAAAATGGAGTAAGGGATAATGTCAATGATGAAGCTTTCAAATGTACAATGATGTCTCCTTAAATATTGGGACCAAATCCTGATTTATTCTGAATAATATCAGGTTCTACAAGGGGAGTTTAAAGCATCTACAATTAAGTTCTAATAGTATATGTGGGTTATTGCTGGGATCTCATCAGAAGGGGCTCTAGGCTGTAATAGCCAGAAAGATTAAGATGTAGGTGGCAAAGAAAGCACACAGGGATTTCATTTTGGAGAAATAGGGAATCTCTAACTACATCTGAATGGATAGAGACATATCATTATTTTTGTCATTGCTTGTTACTGTTTTCTCTCAACTATTCCATGTATTTTTCATAACTATTACATTTTTTATTCTTCTCTTTCTTCATTGGCATAAATGTTGTTTATTGTTAAACAAAGCGTTAGATCGGAGCCGAGTGGGAGACACACGAAACCTCAGATTTAGCGAAATGCTGTTTATTTGAGCATCTGGGTGCAGATGGGTGGAGGCCAAAAAAAGCATCCACCTCAGGAAGGGGAGAGCGGTAGATTTTATAGAGTGTTTTTCTGGGAGGAGTGAGCAACTGGGCCAGAACAGCCACTGCAATAAATTCTTTTCAAACAGCTAGTTCCTAGAACCCCTGCTTAGGTCATATCCTCAGCTCAGTGTCCTCCTTAGCAGGAGAGATGGGGAGGGATAAACTTCCTCCTTATCGGGAGGGATAAGGAATGCAAGTTCCCCTTTTGCATCCCATTCCTTTATCTTCCTAGGGGTCTGGCAAAGGCTACGTGCCTAATACAAAGTATATCACCTATAAATTCTGACACTTTTATATGCACCTATACTACCATTTCTTCCATAAAGACGAAGCATATCAGAGGTTACTAGGATTGTTGGAAGAATTCTAGTTATCGTTCTGCCAATAAAATAGCCCTAAGCTTTGGACATTCCTTTTGTTCAGGTCTACCTGAGGTTGGTGATTTTTTGTTGTGTGTGGGTCTTTTTGGGGAGGAGAGGAATGTTTTATTTTTGGTCTGAATCTTCTTCCCCTGGAGTGGTTAGAATGGCTGGACTTGCTGAATTTGTGTCAGGGCTAGGAGAGGAGATGATATCTTGACATTGTAAGTAAAATCAAAAATAAACAGAGGGGTTGCTATAGTGTCCCACGTGAGATAGTTGATTATGTGTAAAAGGCTAGGGACAAGATAGAGATGGTGTTTGGCTTTGTAACCAAAGGACCTAGTGCCATGCCCTTTGTCCTTATCTAATGGATGAAAAAGGAAACAAAACTGAACCCTAATGAAAGCTTTTACATATGAAGAGTCCTTCCTATATTCAAAGCCTACATGCCATAGAGGCTTTGAATAATCTCTTCAAGTGGTCACTACTAAAGTTCATTTCTTCAAATAAATGTTACATTTTCCTTTACATAAGAAGATACCATGCCATATTATTATCAAGATTAAAATTGTTTAAAAAAAGTTTAAAAGGAACTTATATCAGCAAATGCCTCTGGAAATATAGTCATTAAGTTTGCCAGTAAATGGGTAGGATTATAGTTGTTAGTTAAATATACAGTAAATATTTGAGAATATGTTGGGCTTAAAATACACTTTTAGGCTTCTGTTTCTTGATAAGATGTAGTAAACACGTCATACACCACTCTTGCTGTTGATTACACCAAAAATCCTATACACATTGAATTTCCTGTTTTGTGTGTTTATGTGTTTGTTTTGCCTCCTATATATCCTACTTGGGGGTGCTGGAGAGGCCTGCAACTAGAAATACCAATAAAAAGCCCCATTTTGATTATATCCGCCCAATTGTGGGCAAATATCATGAAAAAAGTTGTCTCCCTATCATCTCTAGGTACTATATCTGTGGAGATTTGGCATGTACCCTGGTTTATTTTACACGCCCTGCAATACTGAGGGTACCTCTTTTCTTCCCGCTGGGCACTGCAGCCGTGGGGACTGGATGGAACTGCAGTAACAAAGTGGTGGCTCTCCCCAATGGATTTACAGCCACAGAGACTGTGGACAAAGCCCTGTGCTAGGGTGGAGATGCCAGTATACGCAGGTTTTGAGAAATATTTTTCCAGACAAAGATTAGGATAGAAAGAAAAGGTTTATTTACTTTTCCTTGGGTGGAAAGGAAAAGACCAGCACGGAGGTGGAAAGAGGAAGAATGTGCTGGCCCCGAAATTAGCTATTGGGGCTTTTTAAAGGGGGTTGTAAAAATGGCAGGGTACAGTCATCTGCTCCTTTCTTTCTTCTTGGCAGCAGGTAGATAACAAAAACTGCAAGGATGTCAAAGTCCAAGAGTTGACTCTCCTTGGAGAAGGGATTATCACAGAAGTAACTCTGTCTTTGAGATAAGATTGAGGTTTAGAGCTCACACCCTGCTGTTCGCTCAGGAACTCTTTAGGGTGTGAAAAGCAGATTCAAAAAAAAAAAAAAAACAATTTTGAAAGAGAGATTTACATGTCTTTCTAGAAGTTGTACAAAACAGAACTCCTGCAGAGTGCCTGTTTGTGAGAGAACTTAAAGGATTGATGTTTACTGGGGAAATTGTGGGATTAGGTATTTTCCTATTATTTTTTTGAGGCTGCCCCTTTCACCCTGACCACCATTACTATCCTGAAATAATGAGGCAGTTCCGCTCTCCCTCCCACCTAGAGAGTGGAGGGAGGATTATACAGAGAAGGGAGTTAGAGAAAGAGATTTTTAAAAATCTGTTTTAAATCCTGGGCAGACCTTCTAGCATCCTGTGCATGAAACTTATCAGAATCAATACAGAAAAAGGTTTTGAGAACTGGTCTCTGGTATCATATACCACCCAAGCGCCAGTCTGGCTCTTAGGTAGCCCAGTGAGGCAGAACAGAACAATACTAAAAAGATTTTAATAATTAAATTGTCATTTGAACCACAGCTCATAAAAGTTGGCTAGGATATGCATTGTGAATCTGAAATGTTTGATTGCCTACTAAAATAGAAAATTTAAATAGAAAGCAGAGTCTCATAACATAATACTCATACCAAGAATCAGGAAAATCTCAATTCAAATGACAAAAGATAATCAGCAGATACCACAGTGAGATGATGCAGATGTTGGAATTATCTGACAAGGATTTTAAACAAGCTATAATAAAAAAATGCTCCAATAAGCAATTATACTCTGGAAACAAATGAAAAACTAATAAGCCTCAGCAAAGAAATAGACAATATAAGGAAGAATCAAATGGAAATTTTAGACCTGAAAAGTATAATAAACTAAATAAAAAATAGGCTTAATAACAGAATAGAGATGATAGAGGAGAGAACTGGTACCCTCAAATTTAGATCAATAGAAATTATCTTATCTGAATAATAGAATAAAGATTGGGGAAAAAAAAGTAAACAGAGTCTCAGAGACCTGGAACAATAACAAAAATATCTTTATGTTTGTATCATTAGAATCCCAGAAGAAGAGAAGTAGGAATGAGAGATTAAAGAAAATATTTGAAGAAATGACTGGAAACTTCCTAAATTTGACAAACCTACATATTCAAGATGCTAAGCAAACTCCTAACAGGAAAAATTCAAATAAATCCATTCCTAGATACTTTATAAGTAGTTTTCTGATAACTAAAGACAGTGAAAAACATCTTGAAAGCAGTCAGAAGAAGTGCATTAGCTATAGAGGAACAATTTGAATGACTGTGGATTTCCTATCAGCAAACAGGGCGACCAAAATAAGTAGCAAAACATTTTTAAAATGCTGAAAGAAAAGTACTGTCAACCCAGAAGTTTTCATCCAGGGAAAATATAATGAAGTGAATTAAAGACATTTGCAGGTGAAGGAAAATAAGAATTCATCACCAGCAGTCTTGCTCTGAAAAAGGAAGTTCTTCAGATAGAAGGAAAATGATGACAGAAGGAAAGTTGGAACATAGGGATGAAGAAAGTACAAATGAAAGAGTAGATACCGAAATTTGACTAGTCTTCTCTTCTTGAGCTTTTAATATGTTTGGTGAAAAGCAAAATTTCTAACAATGTCTGATGTGGTTATCAATGCATATAAAGGTAATTTTTAAGAGAACTCTATCATAAAAGTGGGGAGAGTAAAGAGACCTAAAATGTAGTAAGTTTTCTTCATTCCACTTGAAATGGTAAAATGTTGATCTGAATAGACTGTAACAAGTGTTACGTGTATAGATATGAGCAACTACTAAAAATATTCTACAAAGATATTAAAAACACTATAGATAAATCAAAACTGAATACTAAAAGAAGTTTAAATTACACATAGGAAAGGGAAACAGAAACAAAAAACAGAGGGAACAAGTAGAAAACAATGAAGTGGCATACTTATGTCAATAATTACATTAAGTATAAATATAAGTGATCTAAATATACCAGTTAAGAGAGAGAGAAAAAAATTATAAGACAAGACATATCAGTTAAAATAGAGAAAAAAATATATAAGAGAGAGATTGGCAGAATGGATTTTTTTTTTAGTGACCCAGCTGTCTCCAAGAAACTCCCTTCATATACAATGATATAGGTAGATTAAAAGTAAAATGTTATAAAGATATACCATGCAAACAATAATCAAAAGAAAGTTAGTGTGACTATATTAATCTCAGACAAAATAGACTTCAGTACAAAGCAAACTAGCAGAGACCAAGGAGGACATAAGAATAATAAAATGATCAACTCATCAAGAAGATGTAATTCTAAACATGTGCACTTAGCATCAAAGCTTCAAAATACATGAAGCAAAAACTGACAACTGAAGGAGAATAGCCAAAGATAGTTGGAGACTTTTAACAGCCTTATTTCAGTAATCGATACAAGCACTAGACAGAAAATAAGCAAAGATGTGGAAGAACTGAACATTACCGTTAACTAATGGGATAACTAATTGACAGTCACAGCACACTTCACCAAACAACAGCAGAATACACATTCTTAACAAGTGCACATAGAACATTCACTAAGATATACCATACCCTGGGTAATAAAGCAAACCTTAAAAACATAAAAGAATTGAAATGAGGCCAGGTGCATTGGCTCACGCCTCTAATACCAGCACTTTGCGAGGGAAGATCGCTTGAGGCCAGGAGTTCACGACCAGCCTGGGAAACATAGTGAGACCTGTCTCTATGAAAAAAAAGAAAGAAAAAAAATTTAAAAATTAGCTGAGCACGGTGGTGCGCAACTGTAGTCCTACCTATTTGGAAGGCTGAGGCTAGAGAATCGTTTGAGCCCAAGAGTTCTAGGTTACAGTGAGCTATGATGGCACCACTGCACTCTAGCCTGGTCGACAGAGTGAGATCTTGTTTCTAAAATAAAAAGAGTTGAAATCATACAAAGTGTATTCTCTGACCATAAAGGAATCAAACTAGAAATGAAGAAAGGTAACAGGAAAATCTCCAAACATTTGGAAATTAAACTCATGTCCAAATAGTCAATGGATCAATGAAGAAGTATCACAACAAATAATATAGTGAACTTTATAAAAATGAAACTGGAACACATCAAAATCTATAGGATACAGCTAAAGCAGTGCCTAGAGGGAAATTTCTTTTCAGAGTGAGTTTTTTTCATGAGTGAGTTCGGAAGTGATTCTCTCCAGCTCTAGATGAGAATGCCGCCTAGACAAAGTCCTGGTTATAGCCTTGTGATACCCTGAGCAGAGGGCCCAGATAAGCTGTTTCCAGACTCCTGACCCACAGAAACTGAGATAATAAATGTATGTTGTTTTAAACTGTTAAGTTTGTGCTGATTGGTTACACAGCAACAGAAAACAAATACATCTACCAAACATCTAAAAAATAAATAGCACCAATTCTACATAATCTCTTCCAAATAATAGAGGGAAACATGTTCTAATGCATTTACGAGGCCAGCATTAACTGCATACCAAAACTAGACAAACTACACACTAATTTCCTTCATGAACAGTTACAGAAATCCTCAGGAAAATATTAGCAAATTGGCCTCAGAAATAAATATAGATATATATAATGAATAAATATATGTCATGACCAAGTGAGGTTTATTTCAGGAATGCAAAACTGGCTAACTATTCAAAAATTAATATAATATCCCATATTAACAATGTAAAGAAAAACCACATGATCATATCATGATCAATGAAGAAAAAGCATTTGCCCATTCATAACAAAACACTCAGTAAATTAAGAATAGAAGGGATACTTTTTAATCTGATAAAAAGCATTTATAAACAAACTACAGGTAATATCACATTTAATGGTGAAAGACTAATGCTTTCCCTCTAAAATTTGGAATGAGACAAGGATGTCCTTTCTTATCACTCCTATTCAACATCATAATGGAAGTTCTATGTAATACAATAAGGCAAAATAAAGAAATAAATGGCATACATATTAAAAGGAAGGAAAACAAATGAATGTCTGTAGAAAAATCCCAAATAAGCTACCAAAACAACAGCAATAACAATAACAACAGCAACAAAAACCTCCTAGGAGTAATAAATGAATTTAGCAAAGCCACAGGATACATGATCACAAAAATTAACTGTATTTCTACATCCTAGCAATACACAATTGCTAGTCAAAATTTTAAAGCACAATGCCATTTACAATTGCTCCAAACAAATGAAAATGCAGTATGAGGTAAAAATGCTTAAAATGCTGATGAAATAAATCAAAGAAGACCTAAACGAATGGATGGACATACCATGTTTATAGACTAGAAAATGTAGAAAAGATGTCAGTTCTTCCCAAATTTAATTAATAGGTTTAACATGATTTCTATCACAATCCCAGCAAGTCTTTCTTTTCTCGTATATATAAGTTGATTCTAAAATGTATATGGAAAGACAAAATAGCTAACACAATTTTGAAAGAAAAGAAATTTGGAGGAGTCATACTTTCTAGTTTTAAGACTTACTATTATAGCTCCAGTATTCATGATAGTATGTTATCGGAGGAGGATTAGACACATAGATCAATGGCACAGAATAGAGGCCAAAATTGACCCACATCGGTATGTTACTTGATTTTTTTTACTGAGGTAAAATTTACATAATATGAGATGAACCATCTTAAAATGAACAATTCAGTAGTGTTCAGTGCATTCACAAGGTTGTGCAACCACCACCTCTCTCCAGTTTCAGAACATTTCATCAGCCTAAAAGAAAACCCCGTATTCATTAAGCAGTTGTGCCCCATTCCTCCATTCCCCTAGCCCTTGGAAACTACCAATCTGCATTCTCTGTGGATTTACCTATTCTGAATATTTTATATAAATGAAATCATATAATTCGTCCTTTTATATTTGACTTCTTAGCAATGTTTTACAGTTTCATCCATGCTGTAGTATATATTGGTATTTTATTCCTTTTATGGCTAAAGAATATTCCATTGTGCATATATACCATAATTTGTTCATTTGTGAATGGACATTTGGGCTGTTGCCACCTTTTGCTGTTTGTGAATAGTGCTGCTATGAATATGTCTCTACCCGAATTTGTTTGAGTATGAGTTTTCAGTTTTGGGGGGTATATACCTAGGAGTACCCAACTGATTTTTGAGAAAGGTGCAAAAGCAATTCAGTGGAGAAAGCATGACCTTTTCAATAAATGGTGTTACAACTGGACATCCCGTAGGCAAAAAAAAAAAAAAAAAAAAAGGAATCTGGATTTAAACTTTATACTTTACACAGAATTTACTCCAAGTGAATAGTAAATCTGAAAATATGACACATAAAATAAATGTGGGAAACCATTGGAATAAATCTTTGTGACTTGAGCTAAAGTTCTTCAGCATGACACTAAAAGAGCAATGCATTAAAAATTAATAAATTTAACTTTATCAAAATTAAAAACTTTTGATCTGCCAATGGCCCTGTTTAAGAGGACAAAAAGATAAGCCATAGGCTGGAAGTCTTTGCAAATCATATGCTCAATAAAGGTCTTGTATCCAAAATGTATTAAGAACTCTCTAATCTCAAGAAACAATCCAATTAGAAAATAGGAAAAAGTTTTGAATAGACAGCTTTACAAAAGAGATATACAGGTGATAAGTAAGCACATGGAAAAATGTTCAAAACCATTAACTCTTAGGGAAATGTAAATGACATGATGAGATACAACTTCACCTATCAGAATGGCTAGAATAAAAAAAATATTGAGATTGTGGAAAAAACACCTCTTTCATGCATCGCTTGTGGGAATGTAAAATGGTATAGCCATTCTGGGAAACAGTTTGGCAGTTTCCTGTAAGTTACATACATCCTTACCATGTAATGCTGCAATCACATTCCTGTATGTTTATAGTAGAGAAATTAAAACCCATGTTCATACAGAAACCTGCACACTTGTGTATAGCAAATTAATTTGTAATAACCCCAAACTGGAAACAACCCAAATGTCCTTCAATGGGTAAATAAACTG
Organism: Indri indri; assembly: GCA_004363605.1. Lineage (NCBI taxonomy): Eukaryota > Metazoa > Chordata > Mammalia > Primates > Indriidae > Indri > Indri indri. The sequence continues at coordinate 46,309 of RJWJ010002382.1, forward strand.
TGGTACAATCCACATAATAGAATACTACTCAGTAATAAAAAGGAATGAACTACTACACGCAACTTGGATGGATCTCAAGAGCATTGCGCTTACTGATAAAATTCCAATCTCAAAGGTTAAATACTGTCTGATTCCATTTATAATGCTCTCAAAATGACTAAGTTATACTAATGGAGAACAGATCAGTGGTATCTAGGGATTAAGGTTTGGGGAAGAGTGTGACTCTAAAGGGGAAGCACAAGGCAGTTTCTTTGTTTTGATGGTATAGTTTGTATCCTGATTATGGTAGTAGTTATATGAGTAGATACATGTTAGAAAATCTGAGTACATGTCCATAGTTAATAGTATTGTGTAATGTCAATGTCCTGGTTTCGATAGTATATTATGGTTAAGTAATATGTTCTCTTTGGGGAAAGCTTTTTGGAAGGTACACAGTAACTACAGTAACTCTTGTACTAATTTTGCAATTTACTGCGGGTCTTAAATTATTTCAAAATAAAAAGTAAAAAGATAAACACAATGTCAAAGATTTTATAAGGTAAAGAAAATGAAATTAGTTAGAATACTGTTAACTGAGAAAGTCTGAGAAAAAGTCTTGAGTTTTTTCATTAAAAAAATAATAATAACTGGGGATTCCAAAGAAGTTCATGTTCACCTAACAGTAGATTCTCAATGTGTGGCTAGCTGCATGGAGAAATGAGACAAAGCCTCTGTCTTGAAGGACAGGTAGGCAGATTTGACATCTGGTTTTATCTTTTTTTTTTATCCTGAAACTTTAGAAGGAATGATGGTTTTGATTTTAAAATCAGTGAATAGACAATTGCCAGTACTATCCAGAATAATGGCACTTTGGAGAATGGAAATGCCAGCAAAACAATGTAACTTACTCTGACTTTTATATAAAACAAAACAAAACATCTGAAGCAGCCTTTGCACAGGAACAGTTTCAACCAGTGTTTCTGTTTTGCAACTACTTCATCTCTTTATCCTATATAAGACAGGGCTAACCATTCATGGGTTTGTTTTCACTCTTCCTTCCTCTTTCTACCATCTTACCCTTTCCTCCTTCTCCTTCTCTCTCCTCGTCCTCTTCTCTCTTTCCTCTTTCTTCCCCTCCATTCTCTTCCCTACTCCCCTTTTTTCTATCTTTCTCCTCTCCTCTTTTCCGTTCTCCCTCCTTTTTTTTAAAGAGTACCTGCCGTATCATCCCATATTTTAGTTTTGAGGAAGGAGAGCCTAATGAATCCTGTTAAGTAAAATGATGATGGAGGACCTTTCTGAAATTCATTCTTTATTTTGTAAGCATGCTATTTTTAACCTCAACAGTTAGTATAAGTCTGAGACTTGGGAATCAGATTTATATAAACTTAAGGAGAAAAGTTGAGGTGCTTGAGGAAATATAATACATCTTCTGTGCATTTCTACAGGATTGGCAGAGTCAGGCTCCTCATGTAACTCAATTTTTGTCTCTATCCTTGGAGTGAGTTTTTTTTTTACATTATATTCTTGAACAAGAGAATTAGACTGGATGTGTCTCATTTATTCTCTGACTTTCCTTTGTGGCCCTTCTGGTAGCAGGCTAAGGTTGTTCTGGTGTACAAGTCTCTTGAATCTAAGTTGAGAGTTTTCTGGAGACCACCTGGAATACCCAGAGAACAGACTACTGCCTTCAAGACCTTCAGTAGAAGAAATGCCCCACCTTTGTTGTTTTCTATTGGATTTGTAGAATTTCTATCTTTGAAAATCGGCTTAAAACATTCAATGAAGACTTCCAAGCAAAGAGCAAAAGTTTTTAAAATATATTATTTAATGTAAGCCAATTGTTGCTTTTCCAAGATAAGCTTTCCTCTTCTTATCACTGTATAGTAACTATCTGCCTTTGCTGCAGTCTGTTGTGTAACGGTTGGTCAACTACACATCTTGGTATCTTTTCTCCCTTAAGTTTCTACACTTACATTTTACAGAATACCCACAGGAAAATTGATTTCCTGAAGCACTTGGTAGCCTACTTGGGCCTGGGCTATTGTGTTGTCCTTACTACTTGCAACTCACTGTTCTTTGAGGGGTGGAAAGGACGCCTTGATACACTCTTAACTTTGCTATGAAAATATCCTGTTTAATAGGTTAAGAGACAATAATTTCTGGTCTTGGCTTTTGAAAATGAGAATGCTTTTTAACTTTCTCTTTCATGGGTATTAACTTTGCCCAGCGTCTTCGTTTTAATTACCACTGTGCAGTACTTCAGTTCTCTTATTTGCTTCATTACCTTTTCTACTTTGGTTTTGAAAATAATTTTAAAGAAATAAAATTAGATTGTTTCCAATACAGTGTTTCACCATACTATTAATGAATCCTTTCTTCATTACCAACACAAAACTAGATATTGCAAATCTTTTTAAACAAACAAAAACTGTTTAGTCTTATGATTAGAGCAGACAAATAGCATAATAAAATTTAACTCACCTATCCTGGCCCATTTTTTTTTCATTTTTACTGAGCTTTCTTCATTAGAAATAGGAACTATCTGTGACTTAACTCCTTCCAACAGATGGAAGTTCTTGTTTAGAAAGGAGCTGGAAGAATCCCCTGGGGTTCTAATTCCTAATCCTTAGTTTGCAAGAGTAGCCAGATATGTGTTTTGAGCCTACACTTTTTTTTGTTTTTTTTCGAGACAGGGTCTCCCTCTGTCACCAGGGCTAGAGTGCAGTGGTGTCATCATAGCTCACTGCAGCCTCAAACTCCTGGGCTCAAGCAATCCTGCTGCCTCAACCTCCCAAGTAGCTGGGACTACAGGCACAAGCTACCACGCCTGGCTAATTCTTCTATTTTTTGTAGAGATGGGGTCTCCCTCTTGCTCAGTCTGGTCTCAAACTCCTGCCCTCAACTGATCCTCCTACCTTGGTCTCCCAAAGTGCTAGGAGTACAGGCATGAGCCACTATGCCCAGCTAAGCCTGCACTTCTTGCTGCATCTTGTACTGAAGCCATCATGGGGGAATAGAAAAGGGTATTGGACAATGAATTGAGAGACCTGAATTCTATATTCTGGTTTGCCACCAATTTTTATTTTTGTGACAGTGGACTTAACATCCCCTTTTTCTCCACCGATGTAATTCAGTTGAACTAATAGTTATTGGGCATTTACTCTTTGCAAGAGATGGCTGGAGATATTATGTCCAGTTTATATTGACTAAATGTTTTCATTTATTGATTTATCCTTTTTCTGCAATGTTTTTGGTCAGTGGTAACTCTGAGCAGGTAAGTGAGGGAGATTACATTGTAACTGGAAAATTTGTACTCTAAAGAGGCTTTTATTTGTATGAAGGGAAAATCTTTCTGAATCGAGTAAAATCTGTGATTTAATTTAAAAGCTACAAAATCAGTACTATTTTATAATATTCCATCATTAATTCACAATTACTACTAATTTACTAAATATAAACAATGGAAACCCCTGAATCCTAGTAATAGTGCCTAAATATAATAATGCCTAAGTAACATAATAAGGCCTATGGTTTACTAGTTGATTCAAAATTTTTCTTTTTTTAGCAAAATAAGAATTAACCTAGAGTCCTAATTTGAAATATATCTAACAGTAACTATTTTCATATTAACCAAAGTAAAAGAGACCAAAATATTTCAGCATTATGATGGTACCTTTACTGAATTAGTAATTGTCTATTTCTAAGAACTGCTGCTTCCCTTAATATATTGTCTTGGTTAGAGGCATATTGATTCAAGTATAGTTCCCAATGTTGATTTATAGGGCAGTGAGAGCATAAACAGCTTTCAGTTCTGTTGAGACAGGGTCATTCTTGGAAACTAACATTGCCAGAAAAAGTGCCTCAGATAGTAGAAAAAAATAATTGAAGAAAAGAAAAAATGAGCTAAATACAGAAGAATTCTATTATATCTTAAATTCTTATTTCTTGCTTTATATGTATTATGGTGACAGCTTTGCTGATGTTATAACTACAAAACTGTTACATAACGTCATTACCTTAAAGGGTCCATGATTGGGGCCACCTTGCAACACTAAATGCCAAAAAAAAAAAAAAATACATTTATCCATTGTGAAATAATGTCTCTTGAGATTATGAGGATAAATGAGAAAATATGTTCAAATTAATTTTGAGTATATACCATCTCATTTAGCCAAATAGTATCTCTGAGAAGGAAGAGTGGGTTAGCAAGGAGAGGTTTTATAGAGAGGTAATTTTTGTCTCAATTTTAAATTAACAAATTGAGGCAAAATCACGCAATTGAGTTCATAGCGGAGCATTTGTTAGAACAGAAATCATATCTTAAATCTCTACACGCAAAGCTCTTTTATTAGAGCATATTGTCTCAAGTAATTTTAACACATTTGCCTTGTATTTCTAAAACTTGAATAATTATTGTCATTATTGCAAGAAGCTAGAATTATCTGCCTATTGATGAATCTTTTAAGAAGACCTCATATATCATGAGTGGATTATTAAAATTTGGTATATGTATATAATGGAATATTACTCAATTATAAGAAATGACAGTGATCTAGCACCTCTTATATTTTCCTGGATTGAACTTGAGCCCATTATCTGAAGTGAGGTATCACAAGATTGGAAGAATGGGCTCCACTTGTACTCACCATCAAATTGGTACTAACTGATTAACACTGTGGTGCTCACATGGCAGTAATATTCTCCAGGGATTAGGGGGATTGGAGGGGGGTAAACCCACAACTAAAGGACATGGGGAGCATTGTAGAGGGGAAGGGCATGCCTCTAACCCTTGCTTGGGTGAGGCAAAGACATAAAATGTAACCAAAATGTTTGTACCCTCATAATACCCTGAAATAAAAATAAAGAAAAAAGACTTCGTATACAGAAATCTCATATTGATTAGTGGAGTTTATAGTTTAATTTTTCTCTCTACAATATGGACTCCCATTGTATATAATATAAAAAAGCATATTTACTTAGCATTTCATAGATGAAAGGTTTATGTTATGTCTTTCAAGGTTTAGCTTAAATGCAATTTTATTCATAACTCTTCTAGACAAACAACTACTGTATCATATAACAGATAACTACAATAGTTATTTGTTCATGTGATTTCTTATTCTATTGTGTATGATATCCCAAGGTTCATTGCATGTATTAGGTACTTAATAATTATTTCTTGAATGAACAAAGTTTACCCGTATGTGGTCAATCAGTGATACTAAAGGCAATAAATAGAAAGGAGAAGCGAATGAGGCTCTTTCCCAGGGGACTTATGGGGGCATTTTCAATCTGTACTCCCGCATCTTCCACTCCCAAATAAGTAGTACTTCCCAGTGTGCCTCCTTCTGCTGGGTTGTATCATATGGGGCTGTGGGACAGGGAATGTGAGTGGAGGGAATACCATAAAAGGGGAGGGAGGTAGAGCTTTGTGTAGGAGAGAGTCCGTCAGGCACACTAGAAGCAATTGAAAAATAGACTTTATCATCAGAAATAGCTACCCTGTTAAAGTGTTCACATGATTAAAGTAAATCTTCTTTTAGTGATGATATCTTACTATATATTCTTCTCATGGGTAAGACACACCTTCAAGCCTTTTGCAGACATCAACTGGATAGTATAAAACCAGCATCAGTGGTAATTGACAAAGGCTATTTGGTAAGAAATTTGAAAATTATTAAACTATGGCCCTGGTTCCCTTTTTTAGATGCCCATAAATCTCCATATATTTGTTGCTATTTGTAACAATAGTGGATAACAAAGATTTAGCTCAGATTAGGGGTTTCTGGTAGGGTCCCTTTTTATCAGAATAAATCCCTGTCCATCTCAGAGTTGTTGGTTTGAGTTTTTTTGTTTGTTTTTAAATCCTCTCCATTTACCTTAGAAATATCTACTTGTTTTTTGTAGAAATTTATTCTGCTGAACCTAATCTTGTATTGGAAACACAAATACCTTTTCTATCTCTCACCTTTACCTTTCTCTGGGTCTTTTATGAGCAAGATCCTTTGAATTTTCCAGAGTTTTAAATATTATTTTGGCAAAAAAATGGGCTGCGGTTCTGAGCTTTTTCAGTGTTTTATTTACTATCATTCCAGTCATTCATTTTCTCTTATCGTTTTTCTCCTTTGGAGTCTTCCATTGACTACCTTATATGTGTAGACCTTTCTCATTTCAGAACCCAAGCATAATGGATTTACTCCCTTCTTTATGTTATCTATGACATAACAGAAATAATGTATTCTTTCTTCAGCCTGATTCGAGCACACTAATGCTCAAGAATTAACTCTCTTTTATAAATCGCCATTTCCTTTCTTTTAGGTCTCAGCTCTTGTACTCAGAGCATTAGATTCTAATTAAACTCTTCTCTTAAAACACGGTAGATGTGCTTTTCTTAAATGCAGATATGAGACTTCTTTTAAATAAAAAATCTATAGCTTCCAAACTAAAGGTCAGATGTTTTAATTATGTTCCCTCATTCTTTTTTCTTTTTTCTTTAAAAAAATATGAAGACTTATGTAAGATGTAATAGGGGAAACTGGATGTGGGGTTTATGGGAACTCCTTCTACTATCTTTGCAATAATTCAGTACATCTAAAAACTGTTCTAGAAGAAAAGGTTTATTGAAAAATATATGAAGGACATTTTCTTTTTCATTCATATGAATTTTAGAGACATTCAAGTGCTGTATTTCTCACAAATAATGAAAAATCTGACAAATGTCAATGTTATTTATCTGCTCTCTTGATAAACTGAGTCAATAATAAAGCTTTGGCTCAGTTTGAGAACATTATTCCCAAGATCTTTGTATAATATTGTACAGAAATTAACTGATGTAGATCTCCCATCCCCACATGACATCACACTCCTTTGTTCCTCTCAAATCTTTTGTGGCTATAGCAACAAGGATAAGAATGCTTATTGCCTTAGAAGTCTGCCATGAGTTTTATAGTCTCAAAGAATCAGCAAGTCTAGTACTTGATTGTGGAAACAATATTGACCAAATCTTGCTGAATTTTATCAGGGATTCATAACGGCGCTAACTCTTCCTAAAGTTCTTGATAGTATCTGCTTTGATCTCAAAAAATGACCAGCTTGCTGTGACACATTTGAATATGAAAGGTACCTCTTCTGAAGGTAACTATTTTGTATTTTCCCTTCTCAGCTTTTCCTTTGGAATCATTTTATAGCCTCACCATCTTAGCTTTTGTTTCCAGGGCTCTACTTGATGGGACAGATGATATCCCTGGAACATAGTTTTAAATTTGGAGTTTGGTGACTGCTTTATTCAAGGCTTATGTAAATTGAGAACTGGCTACTGTGCCCCTCACTATATAGGATAAAAGATTCTGTTTTTAGAGGGACCCATCTTCTCTCTTCCCTTGCAGACAAAACAGCTTGGAAAACTAATCAGACTAAAGAGTCCATGTCAAAACATATTGTAATATGAAGAACTAAGATGCCTAGGGATATTCAGCAATAGCCTATATAAATTAGAGCAGAATTGATACTTTAGAATGGAAAAAAGGAGTTCTCGTATTAGCTACCATTTGCTATCTATGGCAAAGTATGCAATTATAAAAATGGATTTCTAGATTAAAAATTGGCATAATACATTTTCAAGATAGCCAGCATAGAACATGCTCTACATCCAGTGAAAATTGCTGGTTAGGAAAAAAAGTTCCATACTAGATATTTTGTAATTGTTGAACTCAGGTATCTCTTTACTCAGTGGATTTTGTTTTATAATGAAAAAGTAGATTTGTTTGTAACATCTAGAACTCTGGAGAAAGATGGAATTCTAGAAAAATTATAGTTTTAAGTTATTTTGAGTTTCATCACGGAAGGTAAGCTCAGAATGCTGAAGTGCTACTGGAATAAATGAACCGTTTTACTTCTTTCATAAAAATCTCAATGTATTCAACTTTGAGTTCAGAGATAATTATACTTGCATGTTCTGAGTTGTGAAGAAGTAAAAGAATTTTTTTTAATGTAACTGCTTAATTTCACATTTGTTTAGTGGTATTTCTAAATAAATGTTCTTCTTTTTCACTGCCATCTTCCTAAATATATGCATATAATTTTCAGTGGATTCTTTCTTTGAAATCTAATCCTTAAACCTGGATTGTTTGCTTAATAAGAAATCTATTGGATTGTTCTGGCCTATTATATGATTTTTGATACTTCTCACCTATAAAGAGAAGTTGCCCTCTTTGTACAACTTATCTTCACTTTGTTTCTCTTTCTCCCTGACAGAATCCCAAGGACTGCAGCAAAGCCAAGAAGCTGGTGTGTAATATCAACAAAGGCTGTGGCTATGGCTGTCAACTCCATCATGTGGTCTACTGCTTCATGATTGCATATGGCACTCAGCGAACACTCATCTTGGAATCTCAGAATTGGCGCTATGCCACTGGTGGCTGGGAGACTGTGTTTAGACCTGTCAGTGAGACATGCACAGACAGATCTGGCATCTCCACTGGACACTGGTCAGGTAAGGAGCCTATGCAGCATGTCAGATCTCTGGGTTGAACCACTGCATGACCAAATTATTAGATTTCTAGGTATGACTTTATGGATCATAGTCATTTTTTCCTTTGGATCCATTATTGCTATACATTATCCAGATGAAATCTGGAAGAACAATATTTTATTTAAAAATGTTTTATGATCTATTTCATTTCTGATATTCATATGTGGAGTTAGAAAAATCACTGAGTTTTTTCAAGGAGCATAATTTAATCTTTTCATAATAATGATGATGATATACCTTTCACTTTTTAGCGTGCTTTTATACTACTGAACTCATTTGATCCTTGTAATTATCACATAAAGTAGACCAGTGGTTCTCAAACGTTAGCATACATGAGTATCACCTGAAATTCTTGTTAAAGCACCAGTTTCTGAGTCAGAAGGTCTGGGGCGGAGCCTGAGAATTTGCATCTCTGACAAAATTTTCAGGTTTAGAGACCATATGTTGAGTACCACCAAGGTAGACTTTGCTGATAACTTTATCTCCATTTTATCTCCATTCATTGAGAACAATGAAGCCTAATTTGTTTATGAGATTTTAATTTTATTTGGGAAACGTTTGATGAAGAGTAATCTGACGAAGGTACTATGTTAAGCATTATAAAGAGAAACATCAGTAAGAAATTCCCCTTCTCTCCAAGGAAGTGGTGACAGAGGGACTAGACTATAGATAGTTTCTTACTGCTAGTCTAGTTCTCTTCTTTCTACAATCACGATCTTTAAACAAGATCTAAAGTTGGGCTACTTCTTTTTTTAAATCCTGGCTTTATCATTTTGTAATCAGGAGCAAGTTACTTAACCTGGGCCTTAGTTTCCTTATTAGTAAAACGAGGAGTAGTAACTTACCTCATTGAATTGTTGGTAGGATTAAATGAAATAATATATGTAATACACTTAGAACGGTACCTGATATATGAGCTCTGGTAACTGTTAGCTACTGTCCATAGCCTTTATTCATTGAGCAAATATATAATGAGTGCCTTCAGTGTGAAAGATACTGAGTTAAGTGATTAGGATAAATGCCAGGCAAGACAATACATTATCTCTGCACTCACATCTTGTGAGAAGTCAAACATTTTTTCAAAAAGCTGACGCATTTACGTTAGTATCATTTATCTTGGAGTTAAGCACCTTTTCCCCACAATTTACAACATTAGATGTGAAATAGGGAGCTTTGTCATTGGCAAAGTGAGTCACTTTAGTTCTTCATTTCTTTTGCCTCCTTTGGAAAAAATTAGGTAATACCTGATTTCACAGAATTGTCATGAAACTTAATCGGGTAGTTTCTATAAAATACTTTGGGTTGCTCTGTAAGAGGTCCTGTATGGATTAAAAGTGTTGTGATATGATTTTTATCTTCCATAGGATGATTTAGAAGCCTTCTTTTATATATCAACATTTTTTTTGGTTACTTCGTATTTTAAAGTGAACCTCTCAATCTAGAACCTAGCAGAGCTTTAGTTTTAAGGTTACATCTTCCACTGATCTGGTTTTGTAGTTTTCAGCTAGTGCCAACAGATTAAGTATAAAGGTTAGGAAGATACTAGATTTCTCAGTCAGGGAAAGCAATTCTGCCAGGCTCATTATGCCTAACTTTTTTTTATTTCATGGGCTTAGTTCAGTTTAAACTTGTTTGATAGTGCAAATGTATAGACAGAGTAGAACAGATTTCTGTGTTTAACTGGTTCTAGGGAAAGACAACTTTTTGGCTGAGAGTTAATAGAAAAGTGAAAAGTTGCCCTCACTAGACTTATCAGATTTAGTTTGGCCCTGCCTATATGCTACAAGTAATTATCTGGTTTGCTTGATTTTTAATCCTTCCTTGTATGTTTTATAATCTGTAGCGGTAGCCACAGGATATGAAGATCAAAATGGCTTGAATTTTGAAAATTCAGTATTTCTTAATGTTATAACTAAACAGGATCTGGAAATCATCCTTCCTATACTCATCTGGAATCAAAGGCTTAGTAAAGGCTAAATGATTTATCCAGGGTCATAAAGCCTATAAATGCCAGAACTCTGGTTAGCAAATTCACTTCTACCTACCTCCAGTCTAAATCCTTCCCATTAAATTCATGCCAAACACCTCCAGAATAATGACTAGAGGCATAGAAACTGCCTGGAATATCTAAGAACTAAATAAAATAATTTTAATACTTTAGATATTAGTCTTGTATCCAAAAGAAGAGACTTATGTTTGAGTTTAGAATATCTTTGTTTTTATGAAAAGTATGGTTGCCATCCATTTCTGTTTCTGTTATATACATTGCCTATGTATGCACCTTTTAGAGAAACTAATGAATGTGTTTCCAAGAACTAGAGGAAACAGAGTGAATCTAATAAGCTCCTTGACATTAATCCGTTAGTTAGCCGTAAATTGACTATGTCTATTATTGTTCTGACTTGTGCAAATAATCCTGAGATATTTCCCTTAGCACCACTCCCATAAAATTATAATTGTTCATACACACTTGACATGATGTGCCTGCAGGTAAAATTTAGTGATTCCTGTTCAAATGTATCACCATTACAGGAATTAGTATGTACATCTGATTATTTTAATAGCTGCATCATACCTTGTTGTAGGTTGACTTCTATTTTTCTTCTGCATTATTTTGTTTGAATATGTGTACTTATTACATATTCTTTATAATAAGTAACTTCGTTAAGTGAAGAAAAATATTAAAGACTAACCTTCCAGTAAAAAATAATCCAAATCTTTCCCATCACCTGTAGATGTCATATCTATTCCTAATAGTTGTGTATTCTAAAGTTGCTGATAAAATGATCATTTTATTTTTCTATATCACAAGGTGTTTGCTAAACCTGAACTAAACTACATGTAGTATGCCTGACTCTTCCATGAAGATTCCTTATGATAATACAGAATGGGAGTCTTGCCTCCTTGTTTAATGGTTTAAAGTATCTTTTAATAATTGATTTTTTAAGTATATTGACTTTTAGGCTATATATGATGACTAGCTTCCAAAATGCTGTTCTAGTTCATTTAAACACCCTTGAATAGATTATTTAGCGATAGAGAACCCCATTTAAATTAAACTATTATTTTTTCCCTTGTAAAAATTAAAAATTTATTCAGATTAGCAGTTAAACTACTTTGGCTGTTTTGTCTCTCTCCTTCTATTGTCTTTTTCCCACCATCTTAATACATATATAATAAATTGAATTGGATTACTTAATATGATGAATCTAACTGCAAAACTTTCTTTGTAAATGAGAATAATGACTATTAAGAAATAGTGTTTGTAAATATGATAAAGTTTGATGTCATAGAGATGAGGTGCTTGGATCAAGTGCTTGTTTAGGTAGGTGGCCATTGGCTGTATTTATTTATCTGACCCAGATGGTTACCTTCTCTCCTTGCCTCATTTCAAAAGGTTTTTGGCCAAAGATTTTATTTGACCATCCTTCAGGTTTATGTGGAGGCAGCCTTAAAATAAAAGTAATTCAATTAAAGCACTTTCTATGTGGCAGGCACCCACGCTGGACAGCATGAAGAAGATAGTGTGGGGGAAAGACAGATAACTGAATGAGTAATTAAAATACGTTGAGGTAATGTGGTGGTATGGATAAGTTGAAAGTACTCTGCAGCACATATCTAACACATATTTGCGCTCTTGGAAGAAGTGATTTTTTTTTTTTTTTGAGACAGAGTCTCACTCTGTTGCCCTGGCTAGAGTGCTGTGGGGTCAGCCTAGCTCACAGCAACCTCAAACTCCTGAGCTCAACAATCCTACTGCCTCAGCCTCCCCAGTAGCTGGCACACACCACCATGCCTGGCTAATTTTTTCTCTATATATTTTTAGTTGTCCAGCTAATTTCTTTCTATTTTTTTAGTAGAGACGGGGTCTCGCTCTTGCTCAGGCTGGTCTCGAACTCCTGAGCTCAAACGATCCGCCTGCCTCACCCTCCTAGAGTGCTAGGATTACAGGCGTGAGCCACCGCGCCCGGCTGGAAGAAGTGATTTTTAAACTGAGACCTAAAGTATGAGTAGGAGTCAGCCAGGAGGGACATGGTGGAAGAATTTTCTGTCATGGGCACAACATGTGAAAAGAGAGACAAGAGACCATGGAATCATTGAGGGTACTAGAGGTTGTTTATTGTAAACCTTGAATATTGAGAGATTAGCTAATGTTTTGTTTTGAAAACAAGCGTCACAATTATGACTGTTTATTTCCATATAGGGTGTCTATTTGGATGATTGTGTGATTTTGTTCCTCACTAAAGCCAACAGGTTTTAATTCAGGAGTCAAAGCTCTTTTTTTTATTTTTGGTTCAGAGAGTGAGCAGAGTTATAAGAAGTCAAACTGCTTTCAGCTGCCTCTTCATGTTACCTAGGAACTATTAAACTATTTAAGCAAATATCTCACTCGAGTCAGAAGGAAAATCTTTGGCAAGCTGAGCACAAATGAAATTATACTTTAAATCTTTCCTGTGAAACTAATATTTTTAACCTTTACAAAATTATTAAGATGTCTATTGGAAGCATCTACATATTCTAACCAGCTTGTATTCTTAATAATGGCTGATCTCTGGTAGGCTGATTTATAAACTAATATTAAGCAATAATGTGATTTACGATATATAGGTATAATATACCTATTAGGATAGGCTACAGCTATGCTTCTATTTAGTATTTTTATAGCAATATTTCAGCCTTTGATGATTAGTTTAATGGAAACTTGAAATAAGTTGTGTATACTATTTTAGATCCCTTATGCTGCAAAAAATCTTGATTTCTCTGTTTGGGTGATGTGAGGGAAAGGAAAGGTACTGGACTGTGAGTCTGATGCCAATTCTATTGTTTTAGCTTTCCTAACTTTGGCAATTAACTATAGCTTCCGAACTTCTGTTTAGCTCTAAAAAAAGCTCATGACACTCATTACCTATTTACCTGTCCACCTTTGTAGGGCTGTAATCACAAGGGAGAATGATTAGAGGCCATAAAAGGTATTAAGATGATTTCCACATATGCTTTATTTCCATTATATATGTTTGGTTCTCAAATTTTAAAATACAAACATGATACTGGAATATATTACTACATTATAAGCTACAACAACAGGAAAGTTGTCCTTTTACTCTGAGATGAAAGTCAGGCCTTTATAAGAGCTTCATGTAGAGTTTTTCCCTTTTAAAATTATAAAGTTAAATGCAAAATTTTAAAGAGATACAGAGAAGAAAAATAACTTCTGAGGATAAATTCTAGAACAGTATAATATCTCTTAATAAACCCACCATTTAATCATAATAAAATTCTGGACCAGTCATAGTCTCTCCTCAGCTACCTTAAACCTCCAACAGTTCTCAATATTTTTTCTATCTCAACATACCTGGGATAGAAGGTATATTCTAATAAGTTTATTAGAATCTTGATTAAAATCAAGATTCTCTTTCCTTAATCCCACTTCTTTGAGCATCACTGACCTAAGCAAGTATCATGGTAGATGCATAAGGACTTTTGATTCAACCTCTATATAACTTCTTTGTTTTACTAACATGGTCCATAAAAGAAAGAAGGATCTTTGTTTCAGGAATTTAAAATACCATTTAGAGTATATTTAAGTCTCAGAAGGACTAAAACTACTTTTCACTATAGCATTTCCTTTAGTTTCAGTTCCCATTTAAGGAGATAGAAGGAAATCTCTGGTATCTCATTAGGATCATTAGGAAGTATGGGAATAGGGAGCTGAAGCTTTGTCCACAGTACAGTGAGCCTATGTTCTTAAACACAATTATGAATGTTTATTTCCATGTTTATCCTACAAATGCTTCTCAAATTGAGTTATGAGTAAACCTGGGGAAAGTGAATCTTAAGTTTGCAAAATTCCAGGATAAACATGGTACATTTTCCTGGATTATCAATTTTATTCACTGGTAAGCAAGCTAAATCATTTTCAAATAATAAAACAGGAAATATAATGGTATAAAATGAAAATTTGATAAAACATTAAACTTTAGCCCATTGATTTAGGCCAGGCTTCAGATTCTCAGTAGTATGAGTTTACTTTCCTCTGCTACTGGGAGCATGTTGGTAGAAAACTTTAAGCAGCAACATTCCATACCTGAGTTTTTTAGTGTTTATTTTATCTTGAAAGAAACTCCATATGGCAATGGGGCCTATGTCTTCTGTGTTATTTACATAGTGCCAAGCATTTGGCCAAAGCACATTAAATGTAATTTTAAAAAAAACAAACAAGCAAATAAAACGTACCTCTCCCACAACCCTGTCCAAATTTCAGAACATACCCTTCAAGCTGTGTGAGGCACTTTCATTAAATTGTAGGTTTTGTTTTTAAAACATAAGTCTATGACTAAGAATGAATCTTCTTAGCAATATATTCTGCCCTTTTTTAGACAACATTCTGGCAGAATGAGTTCAGAGATAGAGGTGTGATTTAGGAAGGAGCAATACATAATTAATATCAAGGTCACTGTGGAGTGGAAATTTCATTGGGAAAGTTTTTGAAAAATCCGCTAAAGTCTATTTAAAACCTATCCAAGGTTGTTAGAGCTAGAAATAGAATCCAGGTACTCTTATTTCCTATGGGATGTCTGGGCTGCAGAGCTTTGATAACTGAGAAATTATCAGTGTTTTTGTAAATACTGGTATACCTTTTAGGGTATAAGTTTCTTAAAGATCTGATATAAATTATTGCAAATCATGTTTTAAACATTCTAGTGGAGCTATGTAAAGGATTCCCAAAGGAAATACTTTATAAAGAATTCCCAAAGGAAATCCTTTACAAAGTAAAGAATTTTTTTCTAATATGAGCTTGTAGTCTCTTGATTCTCCCCTTTCTCCCTTCTTCCCTCCCTCCCTCCTTTCCTTTTTTAAATATTTGGATTGTTTTGTTTACCTCAGACATACCTATGTGAGTCTTTGAGGCTCAGTCACATTTGACTTTCAATTCAGACATCAAAGTATATAAAAGAAAGATTGCAATTCTTCAGTAGCATTTTGATAACAGTCTTATTTGTTAAAAGCATGTGGATCACATTAAAGTTTAGAATGATTCTGCAAACAAGATAACTGTTTAAATATTAAAGAAAGTTAAGAGTGCCTCCTATCCCTTTTCGTTAGTTTTATACGCCAGATCTCTTGGTATAATGTGAATCTTTGATTTCCCTGTCTCTTTTTTTCAGGTTTATGTGAATTATAGTCTAATTTCATAGAATAGGAAATAATAACAATCTAGGATCTTTAGTAGAATTATACTTTTCTTTTTTTTCTCCAAGAGTATGTTGCTCAATAAGAAAGCTCTATAGTGGTTTATATATTAGGTGACATTATAAATAAAAAAATATGTGTGTGTATGTATATCTCTCTAAATAACAGACTTTCCCCCTCACGTACTTTTATTTCGTTTAGCGACAGGTCAAAAGTAGATTACAGAATCGTTAACATCCCTATATGGTAGTTTGGGATCAGGCTGCTTTCTCCTG
The DNA here is from genome assembly GCA_004363605.1 of Indri indri. Classification (NCBI taxonomy): domain Eukaryota; kingdom Metazoa; phylum Chordata; class Mammalia; order Primates; family Indriidae; genus Indri; species Indri indri. The sequence goes on from RJWJ010002382.1 coordinate 62,287, forward strand.
TGTTGCTTCCCAAAATACAGAGCACAAAAATATTCTTGGCAATATTGAAAACGATTGCAGTTAAGTCCTCTACTTCTTCCTAAAGAGGTGTTCCTTTTGATTCAATTTAAGTTCAATCTGCTAATATAAGTAGGCTTTAAACTTAATGCAGATTGTATTCCCTGGAAGCAAGAAGTTGCAAATAATGATGGTATAAGTCAAATTGATTTTCCCAAAAAATATATAATTTGAGTTATTTTAATTCTTATTAAAAATGTTGATGTCCAACTTTACTTTTAAAAAAAGACAACTGCCAACAAATACTGTATAGGTATAAGTAATGGGCACATTTATATTTATGATGTTTTTTAATCATAAAGTTTCTTTTAAAAATGGATCACTATCATAAAAAGGAAAGTGTACTAGTCATCCAGTAAAATTTGAGTACTAGTAGATGCTATGGAAGATGTAAAGATAAATAAGACCTAGACTCTGCCCTTCAGGAATTTGCCATTGAGTATGTTAACTCCCATATATCTGTAAATGTAAAAAAGATAGGATATGTTATCGGTCATAAGAGAGATACAGATATAAAGTCCTGTGGGTCACCACAGGCTAAAAAAACTGGTTGTAGCTGAAGGATTCAGAGACTTCACAAGAAGTACAAGCTAAGCCTTTAAAGAATGAAGAAAGGCATTATCTACAAGGAGAGATCAATGTCATTGATTTGGAGTCAGAAGTTATTAGCTGTGTGACTTTGGGTGGTGTCCCTTAGCTTCCCTGTAAGTTCTATGTACCTTACAGGGTTTTTATGAGCATTCAAACTGATAATATATTTGACAGTGTTTTATATATTCTAAATCACCCGTATGTTATTATTACCACTTTAGTTTTATGAAAACAAAGCAAAATAACAATAATAGCATAATTGGGCCATGGGATTTCAGCAGGACTTCTTTCAAGAAACTTTAACAGCCAGCAACATTAATGAAACTCAAAACTCCTTGGTGGCTTTTTGTGAAACTCATTCAGAAGTGTAATGAAAAGAAAAGAGATAAATTATGATAGAGGAGCAAAGTGAAAATGAAGATGACCCTCCTCTTTGCTCATCCTTCCAAGGAGAACCAGCTTTGGCTCCCCAGATCCCCCAGCCCACACGATGATCATTCTCCACTTCTTTCGGATTTTATATAGGTTGCCCAGCAAAATCTTAGAGTCTCAACTGATTAGTTTAAAGTATGCTCCTGTGAAGGAGCTTGACCAATTTCCCGTAGTTTCCAGGACAAGGTTGCCTTCTTAGCTAGAGCATCACTGATCTCAGTCAGAGAAACTTCCTGACAAAGCAATCTTTAGTTAGTCTTCTTTAGCTCTCCAGTGATGGTTTGGGGATGAGGGAGGACTTGGAATAAACTGTGTTGTCATAGAGCTCTAATATGTATGTAGTTCTAACAGAGAAAAAATAGACCACTGTGAAGGCTCTACTCTGTGGGAGCTATGTGGAAGGTAATGCTTAGGAATCTGAACATATCCAAGGTGTTAATTTCTGAGTAATTTTTACCTAAAAAGTAGAGAGAGGTTTTTCAGTGAAGAAGTTTTTGCTAAACACTAGTAATAGAATTGAGCAAATTCTAAGGATCTGAATATTAGAAATACATACAAGTGAGGGCCTTTGACTGAGAAAACATCCCTCTGGTACCTATCTGTTGAATAGATGGAGCTACAAAATGCCAGAGTAGCAGAGATTATGGAAGCAACCAAAAACATATTATTGAAGCACTGTACCATGATCCTCTCTTCCTAGGTTTCAGGCATTGAATATTACATTTGAAGCTGTTATTTTAGGAGAATATAATGTATCTAGGTTGTGACTAGGAATTAACTGGCTTAGAACACTTCAGTGGGATTCTAAGGCATAATGAAAAAAGCAGTTGATAAAAGAGTAAATCCACCAGTATTTTTCTTTCTCTGCTGCCACTGCCCATCTTGCTGTGTCCACTGAAATCAAGTGTCGGAGTTGGGGAGCAGATTGATTAAATAGCTGCTTCTGCTGCTACCTCTGGCAAATCTTGATCCGTATAGTTTAGAATATCCAATAATAGGAATTGGCAAAAGTAGACATTATAATCTATGTTATTCTTTTTCAAATTGTATCTAATATTAACCGTGTGGCCACCAAAATTGAGATCTTAGAATCTATAGAGCAATCCATCTGCATCCTTTAGAAATGTAATATCTAAATTGAATTAAGAATATGATATCTACATTTTAAAGGTGATAAGATATCTCTATTTCAGAGGAAAGATTACTATTTTATGGTCTCCCATAAATGACCATCTTATAGGCACCCATTTTTATTATGTGTGTGTTAATAAGTGGTAATTTAGTTCATTCAACTATTCAATTTTTTGTACATCTGTACCATGGTTTAAATATTGCCTCATTGATTATTTCAAGATTGAAATAATCTAAATTATTTTGTTAACAGTGATATAATGAATCTCTTTATGCATGTCTCCTTTTCCATATATGTTAGTTTCCGTAGAGCAGTACTTGCCAAATCTTTTCACATCCTACTATATTTAAAAGTTATTTTTTTTTTTTGCTGATATTATCACCTGGGGGACGGTGGGTGGTATATGAGCTACAGAGATCTCTATGACAGTGTGTTACATATAAAATCTTATCCTCTAAAAAAGGGGTTAGCAAACTATGGTCCTTAGAGCAAACTCGGCCCCCTACCTGTTTTTGTAAATAAAGTTTTATTAGAATATGTCCATGCCCATTTTTAAACATATTTTCTGTGGCTGCTTTCACATTACAGTGGCAGAGTTGAATAGTTGCAACAGAGACTGTACGGCCCACTGTATTAGTCAGGGATCTCCAGAGAAACTGAACCAAGAGGAGATTTATATGTACATATCCTGTCTTAGTCTACTTAGCCTGTTGTAACAAAATACCATAAACTGGATGGTTTAAACAGTAGACAATTCTGAAGGCTTGAAAGTCCAAGATCAAAGTGCCAGCAGATTCACTTCTTGGTGAGGGCCTTCTTCCTGGCTTTTGTCCTCACATGGTGGTAGAGAGAGGAAGCTCTGTTGTCTCTTCCTCTTCTGATAAGACCACTAATCCCATTGTGAGGGCTCCACCTTCATGATCTCATCTCAACTTAATTACCTCCCAAAGGCCCCATCTTCTAATCACATTGAGCCTTAGGACTTCAATATATGCATTCAGTATATAAATTTGGAGGGAGAGAAAGGTACTCAAATATTCAGTTTGTAACAGTGGTTATACCATTTGACATTTGCATCAGGAATGAGTGAGAGTTCCTGTTGTTCCACATCCTCCCCAGCATTTGGTAATATAACTGTTTTCAATTTTAGCCATTCTAATAGGTATGTAGTGGTATCCGGTTTTAATTTGCAATTCATTAATGACATATAATGTTGAGCATCATTTCATATTCTTATTTGATATCTGTATATCTTCTTTGGTGAGGTGTCTGTTCAGATCTTGTGCCCATTTTATAATTGGGTTATTTGCTTACTTATTGTTGAGTTTTAAGAGTTCTTTTTATATTTTGAATATAAGATCTTTCTCAGATACCAGTTTTGAAATTATTTTCTACCATCTGTAGCTTTTCATTTCATTCTCTTAAAAGAGTCTTTCATATAGCATAAGTTTTTAATTTTAATAAAGTCTGACTTCTCAATTTTTTCTTTATGGATTATACTTTTGGTGTTGTATCTAAAAACTCATTGCCAAACCCAAGGTTACCTAGATTTTCTCCTGTGTTTTCTTCTGGAAGTGTTATAGTTTTGCATTTTACACTTAGGTCTATGTTCCATGTTGAGTTAATTTTGGGGAAAGGTATAAGTTCGGTATTTAGATCCCTGCCCCACACACCTTTATTTTTACATGTGGACATCCAGTTGTCCCAGCATCATTTGTTGAAAAGACTGTCCTTTCTCCTTTGGATTGCCTTTGCTCCTTTATCAGAGATCAGTTAACTGTCTTTGTGTGGGTCTGTTTCTGGGCTCTTTTGTTCGATTCATCTATTAGTCTATTTGTTTGCCAATACCACACTGTCTTGATTACTGTTTACTTTGTAGTAAACCTTGAAGTCAGGTTATGTCAGCCTTCTTAATTTGTTGTTGTTCTTCAATGTCGTATTAGCTCTTCTGGGTGTTTTGCCTTTCCATATAAACTTTAGAATCTGTTTGTTGGTATCCACAAAATAACTTGCCAGGATTTCAATTGGGATTGTGTTGAATCTATACATAAAGTTGGGAAGAATTGACATCTCGACAATATTGAGTCTTCATATCCATGAACCTGGAATCTCTCTCCATTTATTTAGATCTTCTTTGATTTCTTTCTTCAGGGTTTTATAGTTTTGCTCATATAGATCTCATACATATTTTACTATATTTAAACTAACCCACCCCTCACCCTCCCTGCCTTCCTTCCTTCCATTTCCTTCCTTCCTTTCCTCCCTCCCTCCCTTCCCCTCTTTCTCTCTCATCTTTCTTTCTTTCTTTTTTTCATGCTAATGTAAATGATGGTATGTTTTTAATTTCAAATTCCAGTTGCTTATTGTGGGTATATAGGAAAGCATTTGACTTTTTTATATTTGTATCCTGCAACCTTGATGTAATCACTTATTACATCAGTTCCAGTTGTTTTTTGATCAGTTTTGGGGATTTTCTACATAAATGATCATGTCATTTGTGAACAAAGATAATTTTGTGTCTTCCTTCCCAATCTGTGTACTTTCTATTTCCTTCTGTTGTCTTATTGCATTGACTTCCACTACAGTGTCACTTACATAGGAATGGTGGAAGGAGACATCCTTGTGTTCCAATCTTAGGGGGAAGGCATACAAGTTTCTCACCATATGTAGGATGTTAGCCGTAGGTTGTTTGTAGATGTTCTTTTTCAAGTTAAGGAAGTTCTCTTTGCTGAGAGTTTTTATTGTGAGTAGGTGTTGGATTTTATGGAGTACTTTTCCTGCATCTGTTGATGTTATCATATTATTAATATTTCTCTTCTATTGATGTGAAGAATTATATTAATTGATTTTCAAATAGTGAACCAGCCCTAAATACCTGAGATAAATCCCACTTGGTCATTGTGTGTAATTCTTTTTATACATTGTTAGATTTGGTTTACTAATATTTTGTTGAAGATTTTGAGAGCAATTGATCTTTTCCTTTCTTCTAATGTCTTTGTTTAGTCTTGGTATTAATGTAATGTTGGTCTCGTAGAGTGAGTTAGGAAATACTCCCTGTGTTTCTATTTTCTGGAACAGCTTGTATGTAACTGGCATCATTTGTTCCTTAAATGTTTGGTAGAATCTACCAGTAAAACTGTCTATGTGTGGTGCTTTCTGTTTTGGAATATTATTAATTATTTATTCAGTTTCTCTGATTAGTATAGGTCTGTTCAGATTATTAGTTTCTCCTTGAATGAGTTTTGGTAGGTTGAGTTTTTCAAGGAATTATTTCAATTCACGTTAGTTATCAAATTTGTGAGCATAGTCATTCATAATATTCCTTTATTATTATTTTAATGTCCATGTGATTAGTAGTAATGGGGCCCCTCTTTCATTTCCAATAGTAGTAATTTGTGTCTTACAGCCTTCTTTTTTTGGTTACTCTGGCTAGGGTTTTTTTTAATTTCATTGATATTTTTAAATAATGAGCTTTTAATATTATTAATTTTCTCTGTTTTTTCTTGTTTTCATTTCATTGTTTTCTTCTGCTTACTTTGGATTTAATTTGCTCTTCTTTTTTCTAGTTTGCTAAAATGGAAGCTTAAATGATTGATTTTAACTTTTTCTTCTTTTTTTATTGTATGTATTCAGTACTATTAATTTCCCTGTAAGTACTGCTTTTGCTGCATTCTATAAGTTTTGTTTTCATTTTCATTTAGTTAAAAATATTTTTTATTTCTTTGAGCCTTGTGTTATAACAAGGGATTTCAGCTATCTTTCTGGTTATGATTTCCAGTTTAATTCCATCGTGGTCTGAGAGCTTACTTTGTGTGATATCTATTCTTTTAAATTTGTTAAGGTATGTTTTATGTGCCAGAATGTGGTCTATCTTGATGGAATACTCTGTAAGAACTTGAAAAGAATATGTATTCTACTGTGTCTGGATGAAGTATTCTATAAATGTCAATTAAATTGATGGTGCTACTCAGTTTAACTGTGTCTTTGCTGATATTCTTCCTGCTGGTTATGTAAATTACTGATAGACAGGGGTTAAAGTCTCTAAGTGTAATAGTGAATTCTCCTTGCGATTCTGTAAGTTTTTACTTCATATATTTTCACACTCTGTTGTTAGGTACATATATATTAAGGATAGTTATATCTTCTTGAATAATTACCCTCTATCATTATATAATGTCCCTTGTTATTGCTGATAATTTTACTTGCTCTGAAATTCACTTTATTTAAAATTTCTAGAGCTACTCCAGCTTTCTTTAGATTAGTATTAGCATGGTATATTTTTCTTCATCCCTTAATCTATATGTGTCTTCATATTTAAAGTGGGTTTCTTGTAGACAACATGTAGTTAGGTCTTGGTTTTTTTTAATTCACTTGTACAGCCTCTGTCTCTTAACTGGCATATTTAGACCATTTACATTTAAAGTGATTATTGATATAGTTGGGTTAATATATATAGTCTATATTTGTGACTGTTTTCTATTTGTTGCTCTTGTTTTTTGTTCCTTTTTTTAACTTCATCTATTTTTCTGCCTTTTCTGATTTTAGTGGATCATTTTATAATGATTCCATTTTTTCTTCTGCCTTAGAATATCAATTATAACTTCTTATTTTTAGTGGTTGCCCTAGAGTTTACAATATACATTTATAACTAATCCAAGTCCACTTTCAAATGACACTGTATATCTCTTCATGGGTAGTGCTAGGACCTTTTAACATTGTATTCCCAATTCTTCTTTCCCATTCCTTAAAACATTGCTATCATTCGTTTGACTTATCCATTAAGCTATGATCACCGGGTATGTTGTTGCTATTATTATTTTAAACAAACTGCTGTTAGATAAATTAAGAGTAAAAGAAAAGAATAGATTTAATTTATTTGTTTTCTAATATTGTTCTATATGTATATCTGAATTTATGGCATACCATTTTCCTTCTCTCTGAAATGGCCAACAAATTCCCTCAATTTTTGTCTAAGAAATTCTTAATTTTCCATCAAAAGTAAAGGATAAATATCTAAGAATACAGACTTCTAAATGAGTGGTTTTATTCTTTCAAAACTTTAAGTATTTTACTCCACTTACTTCTTGCTTGCATGATTTCTAAAGGGAAGGCCCATGTAATTCTTATTCTTGGTCCTCTGTAGATAAGGTTCTCTAACCTTGAGCTTCTTTCAGATTTTTTTGCTTGATTTCTGCATTTTGAATATGTTTTTCCTAGGTGTAGTTTTGCTTCTTTTGGTTTTTTGTTTGTTTCTTTTTTTGTGTTTATACTACTTGGTGTTCTTTGAGCTTCATAGGTCTGTAATTTGGTGTCGTTAATTTTGGAAAATTCGTAGTCATTATTATTTCAAATATTTCTTCTCTTTCTTTCTTCTCTGGTATTCCCATTTTATGTATATTCACCTTTTGTAATTATCCCACATTTCTTGGATATTCTGTTCCGTTCTTTTTTCTCTTTCTATTTAGTTTTTTAAGTTTATATTGTCATATCTTCAAGCTCAACTGATTCTTTTCTTGGTCATGTCCAATCTACTGGTGAGGCCATTAAAGGCATTCTTCATTTCTTTTACAGTATTTTTGACTTCTAGCATTTCCTTTTGATTGTTTTCTTTGTTTCCATCTCTCAGCTTACGTTACTCATCTGTTTTTCCATGTTGTCCACTTGTTCCATTAAAGTTCTTAGCATATTAATCATGGTTATTTAAGATTCCAGTCTGATAATTACAAAATCTCTACCATATCTGAGTCTGGTTCTGATGGTTCCTCTGTCTCTTCAGACTGTATTTTTGCCTTTTAGTATATATTTTAATTTTTTGTTGAAAGCCAGACATAAAAAGGAACTGAAATATATAGGCTCTTAGTGTGAGGTTTTATGTTTATCTGACTGAGAGACAGGCTGTGTTTACTGTTAGCTGTAGTTCTGGTATCATAATGCTAAAATTTACTCTAATGACCTTGTTTTTGTCTCTCCTGTTGTCTTAAGGCTTTCTTAGAGACTTCTTAAATAGGCATTTCTTTTAGCTGTAATCGCTCATTATTAATCATCAGCCCTAGTAATGTGGTGGTATGGTATAGGGGGAAGGAGAAGTATTCTATAGTGCTATGATTAGGTCTCAGTCTCTTACTGAGACTGAGCTGGGTATTTCCTTTCCTTAAGGTAGGTTAAGCTTTGATAAAACCCTAATAGGTTAAGATCTAGTAAACCAGTTTTCCTTGAGGGCAGGCATTGTTAAGGAAAACACAGAGCTCTGTTGAGTACAACTTGAACTGATATGTAAAAATTCTCAGGAATTGAAAAAAAGTACATTATGTTTTATTATAATGATAGTAATGATCACAAACGGCAATAAAAAGGAATATGAAAATAAGTTAGTTTTAAATGTATGTTTAATTTATTTTTATACTTTCTGTTATTATGATGTATAGAAATATTCCAAGGGAGATTCTTATAAATGAATTTCATTATCTACTTTGGGTTAATATACAATATGAAACCTACAAAATTCTGAATGGAGGGGCAGATATTGTTCTAGCGATAATATATGCCTAGTATAGTTTCATTTGGCTCTGTACTTCATATAAAAATTAACCATAGTTAATAGTTTAAGACCTCAAATACCTAGAAAAGGGTATATAAATACTTGCTAAGCTACATGGACACCTCTTTTTCTTGTTGCTTATATATTACTTCAGAAATATATAGGCATTGTGCTTTAGATCCATCAACCATTTCATAAATATATTCTACCTAAATAATACATGACAGGAAAAGGATATTATTCTTGCTTTTGTTAATTTTGTTATTATTTTACTGTAAACTTTTCCAGAGAGTTGAATATAATTTCATGGACCCAAAGAATTATCTTTTTAGAGTAATAAACATTATAGAATCTGAAAAACTCACAAAGTTCTTAAATAATTGCAGAACCTGTGTAGTATCGGCTGTTTTGCATCTTAAAACAATTAAAACCAGTGATATTCGCAAATCCCAAAATTTACCCATAACATTGAGATTGTGACGCTGGATGGCAGGCTCATCTACTGTCTAGCTAAGTGATTATTTTCCATAGCAAACTGTGGGATCCCTGTTAAGTACAGTACTCTATATTATTAGATTCATGTATTCAATTAAGCATTTATTTTCTGCTTTTTATGTGCCTGGGATAGTAGTAGTTGCTAAGGCAACAAAATGAGTAGGTTTAGGTTTATATCCTTGTTTCAGACTTGTGGGGGAGGCAAATACACAAAAACATAATTATAATACAGTTTGGTAAATGCAGTGATAAAAATACCTATATCAATATTGTGAGAGTTAAATTTCTGAAATTTTTATATCCTGAAAGCCAAAGGTTTACTGTGTTACTTCTGTGTGGAGTACATATCAAGTTGGGACCAAGGATACCACTTATTAACTCCTCACACCCCATCTGATAGAATCTGTTTGGGGAATATACCCCTTGCTGTCTTGTGCATATCGCGTAATCACTCCTTCCCTCCTAAACAAATACACACATAAACACTCACTTGTACATGCACACACTGCATGCCTGTTCTCGTCTGTTCAGACCAAGGTGATCACCTGACCTTGGGAAACTAATCCTTTATGGCTGGGCTGTGCCAATAAGATTCCCTGTTAAAGGAAATGTAACCTGGTGGGTGAGCTCTCCAACTCTGATGTCTGACAGGTCTGGATTATGACTCCTTCGCTGGTTATCTGTAAGTGTACTTGCCCTATAGGATTGTTTTGGTGATTAAAATAAATAATATTTCTAAGCGTTTAGCACAGTGTTCAGCACCTGGTCTCAGTAAGTGTTAGTATTAGTACAAGATAGAGGCTCTAGTTTATATGAGGGTAATTCTAAGCTGTAAAATCCTGTAGACTGAAGCTGATACCCACAAAATGGACCCCGAGCAAGAGATAAGTTGATTAACAGAAAGGAGATTATAGCAGACCTACACAGATCCTGCAGCCACAGAGAAATGGGTAAGTATTGCAGGTTTCCCATTTTCTGTAAGACCCAGCTATATTTCCTGCTCTTTATCTCTTGGTGATTTCATTGTATCTTTCAGTAATTTCCTTTTTTCAGTTGAGCTAATTTGACTAGGTTTCTATTCTTTGCAACCAGTGATCCTTGACTAACACAGTTCTTAAAAAATATCTACTGGTTTTTGATATTGATGAGAGGAAATAGTCATGTACAAATTTTGTTCTAATGTAGTACCAGCTTCAGAGCTCTAATTTTCTTTATTTTATGAACTTTATATTCTAATCTAACCAAGCAAGTATTATCAGCAGGTGCAAGTAATATTCTATTCTTCCTCGTCGTCTTATCCTTTTCTTGTTTCTGTGGTATATTTACCCTTTATCTCCATACTGTAAGGAAACAAAATAATAGTTTGTTGTACACAAAGAAAATGTATCCTTTAGAATCAAAATGTAACATAATATCATTTTATTATATATGTTGTTTTCTGTGCATTGAAGCCTAAGAAGGTCATTTTGGGTCATACCACTGATTCATCCAGTCCAGTCCTCTGACTTAACAATGATTCTCAGTGATTTTGTAGGAAATATGGTTGTCATCCATGATGTCAAGTTCTGGACATTCATATTTTCTCCTAAATGTATCATCTCTGGCTTTTATTAATATATTCTCTTGGGATAATGAGTTCTGTAAGAATTTTACCTATTGTGTAAAACTGTATTTTATTTTACTTATTCTTAAACTACTTTCAAGCACCAATGAAAGGTCCCTAATTCTAAGATTTAGTGAATATATTCTTGAGCACCCTATCTAAATATTTTGTGATTTCGTAGGCTTTAAACATATCTCTGCTAGGCTTTCATCCTTTCAGATAGAAGAGAATCAACCAATTGTCATTTGGGAGATCTCCGCCCTTTTAAATAATATGATTTGTCTTCTTTATTAGACCATTATGAGGTGCAGCAGTTGAACTGCACAAATTTATTCATAATAAATTATGATTGTCCCCATTCATGTATGTATATTCAACTTAGTGATCTATTGAATTAACTTAAAAATCATTTATTATCACCTCTAAAAGTCTAATCTTTTTAATCTTTTAGAAATTCTACCAACAAGAATAAAGTGAATTTTAATAATAATCAGGCCTGAAATTTGTTTCTGAAACTATAAAATATTTGTATTTAGTTTGTGATTCATTTTGGACACCATCAGTTATTATATCCTAAATTTTGGATCATGTCATCAGGAGTAGATACTTTAATTTTTAAGCTCTTAATGGATAAGTTGGAATTTGTTTATTTATCCCTAAATACATCACTTAAGAAATTAAAGGTGGAAATATAATTTAAGGACAGAAGTATATTAGATTGCAAAATATTATATTTTTACTTTAATGTTTAATAGTTGGAAGTAAATATTTAAATAGATAATATAGGGAGAGTGATTTACAAGTTTAATAAATCTCTTTATGATAAATTTACTTTAGGTTTTCTGTTTCAAAGTAGGCTTTTTTGAATGGAAAGCTTATTATATAATTACTAGTGAATAAGACTGTCACAAGCCAGCTAATTCACATTCTCTCTTTACAATCAAATTGCAAAGATATTATTAACCCTTAACCATGAGCTTTAAAATGACTAAAAAGCACCCTAAATGTTTCATACATATAATTTAAATTTGAGATAATCTGTCTTCAGCTGTTATTTTTGTTTATTTGGGGATCCCAGTATGAGCCCAAAATGACAATTTGTGAAGTTGTTTTGTTAAGCCACAATTCGTATCTGCTAATTGCTTTATATAGATACACATGAGGATGAATGTTTGAAGTTTATATCCTTTATTTAAGATTAAATTTCTAGGTCTAGTGCATACTGTAGAGAGGGATCTGTACCTTACCCATTGGAGCTTCTGTAGAGCCCCTCTCTTTGCCATTCTATTTAAACTCACTGCTGGAATACACCTCCTTTTTTTTTTTTCCATTTCATGAGGAGTCATTTTGGCTTTCCCTGAAATTTTGTGATCATGGAGTAGGGATGGAGTAAGACTTCAAACTGTAGAATCAGAATGTCTTGAGTTCAATTCCTGTCTCTAACTAGCTGAGTGACCTTGAATAAGTTACTTAACCTTAGCTGTAAATAAGAAAGCACTTCTTATTTATTAAAGAAAAGACTTTGTGGATTGATTGAGATAATGTGTGGAAAACATCTAGTTTAGTACCTGAGATATAATTGGTGCTCAATAAATATTAGCTCTTAATTCAAGTTGCTAATAGATAGCTGGGGCAGGGAGGGATGAATGCCGGGGCTGTGCTAGAAGTATCTCATAGCATGGGCCATTGAGAAAATTTGAGTAAAGCTTATAGAAAGAACAGACTGTGGACCCTCATCCCTGCCAGAATCTTTATGACTTGTGATGAAGAGAGGAGTATGGTAAAATGGTTTAGAGATATACCAGGTAAGTCTTTGTGGCCTATCTACAAGTTGAGAAGCATGTCGCATAGGATGAAAAACAATAAATAACCTTCTAGACAAGGCAGTAGCAAATCTTCCTTTGCAAATTCTAGTCTAGGTTCTAAAGAAGGCTATGGTGGTGCTGTTCTTGCTTTTTTTTTTTTTAATTTTTTTTTTTATTTCAGCATATTATGGAGTACAAATGTTTAGGTTATGTATATTCCCTTTGCCCCACCCACGTCAGAGCTTCAAGCGTGTCCATCCGCCAGACGGTGCACGCCATACCCATTAGGTGTGTATATACCCATCCCCTTCTGCCCACTCCCATAGCTACCCGATGAATGTTATTGCTATATGTGCACTTAAGTGTTGATCAGTTAATACCAATTTGATGGTGAGTACATGCAGTGCTTGTTTTTCCATTCTTCTGATACTTCACTTAGTAGAATGGGCTCCAGCTCTATCTGCTGTTCTTGTTTTAAGCCTAAGTGAGAGAAATTTTTATGGGCAACACAGTGTGAAGTACCAATTCTATATGAAGTATTGTATTTATTGTATTTTTTAAGCAGTAACAAGTCAAAGCCTACTTCCCACCTATCAGATATTTCCTTGCCTTATTTGTCGCATATATGAATATCTTTTTCCTTCCTCCCCTTTCCATGCTTTATTAGTTAAGGTTTTACGCCTTTTGCCTCATGCCTTTGGCATTTATGACTATCCCCTGTTCTTCCCCAGTTAAACCAAAAAGGGTAAAATAAAGTCATTATTTTAGTAATGTCTTTACTTTACACTATTTGCCTCAGCTATGACACCAGAAACTACAGATTATAAAGTATTAGCTCTCTTTCTAGAGATTTTACATAGCCCAGAAGGAAGGGAGAGTGAGGTGACTTTTATTAGATCAGCAGCAGCTGTGTCTTGGCACATAGGCCATACCCCACATCCTGTCTTCTTCCTGCCACAGAAGAATTGGAGGCAGCTGGAAAAGAAGATCTATGCTGCAGTCTGAGAATGGCAGCAAGAGTTAAAGATGGGAGTGATGGTAGGGTGATTGTTGGAGCTGCTGGTTCTTTGTGGATTGGTGGAGCTTACAATACTAGGGAGATGTGCTGCTCCAGGCCCTGTTGTAGCAGGCTAACATGTATGTCTGCTTTATCATCAATATGTATAGCACTTCAACTATACAGTAGTAAATTAAGCTATACAGTGCTACACTAATTATCTTCCTCCCTCATATTCCACAAAAATCTTAGCTGTTTTGTTATTCTTTCTTCTTTAACATGACTCTGTGTTTTCATTTTCTTGTCTCATGGTGTAGCGAGAATTTTTAATTACAATTCTTGTATCTTAGGGTATTAGGACTGACATTTACCGTATCGCCAGGGATCGTAAATTAGGCCTTCCTGAGTTAACATAACTGGATGATAATTTAGCAGAAAAATTACAAATAGCCTTAAATCCAATGTGAAATGTCTCATTCCTAACTCTCCAACTATGCTAATCAGAGAGGCAGCTATAAAATTACCCTAGAGCAGAAGGGAATCCTGTGTGCCAAGTGACAGCTTCATCCCGTGAGATCCTGATGGTACACCTGCATATTCAGTAACCTCTTTCAGGGATTATCAAGGGATACAAGGCTATTATCTTGATCCTTCCCCCTGGCTGTTTCTTTTCAGATGTGACATATATCAAAGGAATAAGAAGAATGTGAGAGTGGAATTGTTATTTTTTTTATAAGGGAATAGGGGAAATGGAGGCTGGAGTGTGGCTCTTTAGAAATTCAATTAAATTAAGCCTTGACTTCCCACTGCTTTCTGTTCCTCTGTTCTTTTGTTTCTTGACAGTGAGAGAAGCTGTTCTAGGATCTTGGGGATCTTTTGTGCTGGAAGGAAGTTCTAAGTTAGGAGAAAGTAGGTTCTAAGTTAGGACAAAATAGAACAAACAAACAAAAAACTACCCCAAACTTCTAGCTGTTGTGTACTTATTGGGCCTTACCAATCATCAGAGAAACTGTTGGCAGTATCCCTTTTATGAGCATACTGTCCATAGACTGTCTGAAACCTTTTGGCAAAGTAATTTTTTATGTAAATTAATATGTAAGTTAAATGACTAAATTTGTTTTAAAAACATCAGGAATGACTGTAGCCTGCATTCTGTTTAGTGGCATGAAGCAAACAAACTTCTTTGGTCTTTTTTCTTTTGACAGTGTCCTGCCTACCTTATCTTGAACTGCATAACTCACTAAGATATTTTATCTTTTCCATTATTAGCCTTTCCTTCAGTCCAGAGTTAAGTCTGTCAGAATATCATTGAGATCGGTGAACCATGAGTCTAGTTGCCTTTACAAGGCATTTCTGTTGCTAGTAAAAGCAGCAAGCACCTCATAAGAATGCTGCCCAATAATTCTCAGAGTGTGATATGCTAACTCTCAAGAATGTTGCTAACACTGCACTATGTTTCATATGATTGAATTTAGAACTTTTCATTCGGTTGGTCGAAGGCTTCAAACTGACAGTAATAATAGTCTTTCTAGTTGTTGCCTAAGTAGAGCAGTGATAGAATTCATGTGGCTGGGGACAGTTGCTCATTAGAGTTCAAGAAGAAATCTCTATCAGTTGCAGTGGTTGAAAACAAAAGGAAAGTAGCCCAGATGTTCCCTTTTTAATAGTATATATTTCCTCCATATTTTAAGTGAGAACAGATCTCTGTTATTAAATGAGGATATAAATATTGATGTCATTGTTGACATTCCAAAGAACATACCTCACACATTTCTATGTTTTTTTTTTTTTTAAATGGTCATCTTTTGTGTCCAAACAAAATCAAAAAATCTCTCCTGTTCCTCTAGAGGTCTCACCACAGCTAGTTAGTTTTCAGCCTTGATCTCCCTCCTTTTACTCTTGCTCCTTTAACAAGTCTCGGCTAGTTTACTGGGAACTTAAAGTCCTATTTGGCTATCCATTGTTAAAGAAAATGTGTATCCCAAAAGTCCAGATAGTTTTTGTAGATATAAGTTAAACATAAACCCTTTGCTGTAATATGAGCAGAAAGTATTCCTGTGTTAGACAACTAGCTGCTATTCTGTGTTTCAGTACAGAACAGAGTTTTGGTCAAATCAAAGTAGTGAAGACAGGAATGTCAGAACTTTGAAATAGCTAGGAGTCTCTGCTCTTCAGTTTGATCATTTGCTTAATATTTTGAATGTATTAAAGCTGTTCATTATTTTATTACCTATATTAAACAACATGAATTAGGTATACTTCGGGAGTAAAGTGCTCACTGAAATGGGGCACTTTCATATATTTTTCAGAGAATATGATATTTTGGTAAATAATCTCCTAATGGACCAAACTGTAGCCAGCTTTTTGAGAAATGTTCAGCAGAATAGGCCGGGTGCGGTGGCTCATGCCTGTAATCCTAGCACTCTGGGAGGCCGAGGCGGGTGGATT